>CAOKZL010005313.1:0-12288 GCA_948472985.1 Iguana delicatissima | reverse complement strand
ATAAAAGATATTACTATACCTTTGATAATTCATTACTATTTACTGAGAGCATTCAGAACACTACACAAATCTTTCCACGCTAAATCATAACGTCCGGTTTCTTCCGTGTCAGCACCGGGGCGTTGGGATAACGCAATACGTGTACGCGCTAAACCCTGTGTGCATCGTTTTAATTATTCCCGGACACTCCCGCAGAGAAGTTCCCCGTCAGGGCTGTGGACATAGTTAATCCGGGAATACAATGACGATTCATCGCACCTGACATACATTAATATATATTAACAATATGAAATTTCAACTCATTGTTTAGGGTTTGTTTAATTTTCTACACATACGATTCTGCGAACTTCAAAAAGCATCGGGAATAACACCATGAAAAAAATGCTACTCGCTACTGCGCTGGCCCTGCTTATTACAGGATGTGCTCAACAGACGTTTACTGTTCAAAACAAACCGGCAGCAGTAGCACCAAAGGAAACCATCACCATTTCTTCGTTTCTGGAATTGGGCAGTAGAAAACTGTCGATGCAGCCAAAATTTGTGGCGGCGCAGAAAATGTTGTTAAAACAGAAACCCAGCAAACATTCGTAAATGGATTGCTCGGTTTTATTACTTTAGGCATTTATACTCCGCTGGAAGCGCGTGTGTATTGCTCACAATAATTGCAGACGACTCGGCCGATTGATATGGGCAACTCTATCTGCACTGCTCATTAATATACTTCTGGGTTCCTTCCAGTTGTTTTTGCATAGTGATCAGCCTCTCTCTGAGGGTGAAATAATCCCGTTCAGCGGTGTCTGCCAGTCGGGGGGAGGCTGCATTATCCACGCCGGAGGCGGTGGTGGCTTCACGCACTGACTGACAGACTGCTTTATGTGCAACCGACGACGACCAGCGGCAACATCATCACGCAGAGCATCATTTTCAGCTTTAGCGTCAGAGTGACTTCTCTTCGTGTATTTTGCATCGAGCGCAGCAACATCACGCTGACGCATCTGCATGTCAGTAATTGCCGCGTTCGCCAGCTTCAGTTCTCTGGCATTTTTGTCGCGCTGGGCTTTGTAGGTAATGGCGTTATCACGGTAATGATTAACAGCCCATGACAGGCAGACGATGATGCAGATAACCAGAGCGGAGATAATCGCGGTGACTCTGCTCATACATCAATCTCTCTGACCGTTCCGCCCGCTTCTTTGAATTTTGCAATCAGGCTGTCAGCCTTATGCTCGAACTGACCATAACCAGCGCCCGGCAGTGAAGCCCAGATATTGCTGCAACGGTCGATTGCCTGACGGATATCACCACGATCAATCATAGGTAAAGCGCCACGCTCCTTAATCTGCTGCAATGCCACAGCGTCCTGACTTTTCGGAGAGAAGTCTTTCAGGCCAAGCTGCTTGCGGTAGGCATCCCACCAACGGGAAGAAGCTGGTAGCGTCCGGCGCCTGTTGATTTGAGTTTTGGGTTTAGCGTGACAAGTTTGCGAGGGGTGATCGGAGTAATCAGTAAATAGCTCTCCGCCTACAATGACGTCATAACCATGATTTCTGGTTTTTCTGACGTCCGTTATCAGTTCCCTCCGACCACGCCAGCATATCGAGGAACGCCTTACGTTGATTATTGATTTGACCATCTTGACTCGGCTTTTTTAGCAGCGAAGCGTTTGATAAGCGAACCAATCGAGTCAGTACCGATGTAGCCGATAAACACGCTCGTTATATAAAAGCGAGATTGCTACTTAGTCCGGCGAAGTCGAGAAGGTCACGAATGAACTAGGCGATAATGGCGCACATCGTTGCGTCGATTACTGTTTTCTGGAACCACTGCCATTATATCTGCCGCGAAGGTACGCCATTGCAAACGCAAGGATTGCCCCGATGCCTTGTTCCTTTGCCGAGAATGGCGGCCAACAGGTCATGTTTTTCTGGCATCTTCATGTCTTACCCCCAATAAGGGGATTTGCTCTATTTAATTACAGGAATAAGGTCGATTACTGATAGAACAAATCCAGGCTACTGTGTTTAGTAATCAGATTTGTTCGTGACCGATATGCACGGGCAAAACGGCAGGAGGTTGTTAGCGCAAAAAAAAAATTCCAAAAAAAAAATTCGAAAAAAAAAAGCGACTAACAAACACAATCTGATGGCAGCAATACGTAACTGAACGAGTTTTAGTGTATACCCATCGTCATATTTTATTTTCCCTCACAAATAATTTAAACTTTAAAACTAAAATTTTCAAATGTTTATATCTGAAAGAATAGCAAGACAGGACTTTTTTTTTTTGAAAACAAGTTGATTCTCCTTCAGCAAGACTTATCCTTCCACATGATTGATAATTTTTATCTTTAGTAATGCTTCCTACCAATTTATTCAGGAAAGATAGAAAGATAGCAAGTTTGTAATTTTTTTTGATTTTCCACAAAACATCTTTTTAAAGTGTTAAACTTAGCACTTTCTAGTGGTGACATATGGATAATATCATAATAATACATGGCATATTGTTGCTAAAAGATAATCTTTTATATTTGAGGTCTTTAGGAATCAATGGGCCTGGTGATTTGTTAATATTTAATTTTTCAGTAAGATGCTACACTTTATTTCTCGCCATCAGTATTTGTCTCAGTCCCTTAAATTTATGTGTGTAGATGCGTCTTCAAGTTGCCTGTTAATTTGCGTGACCCCATGAATTTCATAGGGCTTCCTTAGGCCAGGATACTCCCCAAAAATATCAATTGAAGCATAATATATCTGCCTTCCAATCTCTCCAGCAAAAGCAGTGGAAGTAATTGTTTCAGTTTCTCTGTACTCTCCCGAATACAAATATCCTTTCTTCCAGAAGGTTACCCATTTATTCTAATGGCAGGAATAGTTTTGAATGGATAAAGACATTGCGACATACCATCTCCATGAAGCTAAGCCTAAAAATATCAGAAGATATGGATGTCATGGGGTTGATGCCAGCCTCCCAAGGTCTGATACTTTATCCTTGAAAAAGGCTGATAATTCCTCTAGCATTATTAATTCTTGCTGCCACCACCCACTGAAAGTCCCAATACCTGAGCCACTGCTCAGTGGATTACCAATTTCTTTGCTAAGGACCTTTCTCTTCCCTGCTACCTCCCCCCTTCTGAGTGAGAGAAGTCCTATCTAGCGTGTGCCGAAGGATGGTGTGGGGAATGGAGAGGAAACATAGGTTTTACAGAAAAGCATTTATTCAAGGCATGCAAATAAACGAGACAATAATACACATGAGAGGCTCCCCCCTCCCAGGCACGCTTAAGTTACAAGTAATTACAAAAGCATATAAATAACTCCAGATTAGCCAAAGCTCCAAAATAATTAAAAGCCTAACGCAGCTAACTACTTTATTCTAGTACTCACAGATGTTCATAGGCTTAGATCTTCTAGGAGAGAGAGAGAGCCAGGAGGTGCGGCATGCCTGCAGCCTGGACGCTGGCCAGTATCTCATCTCTTGGAGGTATCCCTTTGTTTTTCTTTGTTCTTCTTGGCCAGATGGCCTCCCAGAAGTTTTATAACTTCTCCCAAGAAGCATCTCGAAGCATCCCAAAGACTGCCACCTCTTCCCTTGTGGTCGGTCAGTTCTCACCCTGTGACCTTATGTTTACCTACACTAAAATGTAATCTAATCCCAAGACCTCACTAACCCTTGGTTTACCTAAGAGGGAAGTATCCCCTTTTAGCTAAGCTTAGATAATGGAAAGCCCCATTATCACAGTGGAACTCATTGGTGGCTGGGGCAGTTTCCATGTCACTTGGTATGAAAGTTTTAAACACACATACTTAAGTGTAGTTATCCAAAGTGCTGAAACTATTTGGGCACTGCCCAAGCCAAGTGTAATTCTAGTAGCTATGCTTTTGGTCTTCTTAAAGTCCCAAATCCCTTATGTGCTGTTCACAAGCCTGTCTCAAGACCATGGCCTCTCTGCCAAAACCTTCTAATCCTGCTCTGATTACCTTTTATTGCTCTTGTTCTGGGGCTTAGTCTTCCCCTTCCACAAGAAGGAAATGTCTTGTCAGTTACCAGAATCATTGGTTCTTCTTCCCACATGAGGAAATTGATCCTTTGTTCCTGCTTGGCTCAGGATGGCTGCAGTCTATGGCAAATGTAGAACAAGGGCAAAAAGATTTGCTGCAGAGTATATTTTTTGCTTGCAGAAGTTTGTAGGTCCACTTCTAAATAAAAGTAGAAGTGAGATCTGAGACCAATCAGAGTAGATAATGCTGACGAGATGAGGATTTGACATCGTTAATGGGATGGCTCCCATTTTCCATAACCTGTGGTCCATCTCACAAGACATGGGTTTACTGGTTCACGGAAGTGACATAATATCACTTTCAATTCCTATTAGCACATTTTCCAGCTAGCTTCAGCCTCTTCACTTTTTTGTGAGGGGATATTGGGGAGCTCTGGAGAAGTGGGTGAATGGAATCATTCTGTTTGTAGGGAGTTTCATTATTTTGGGAAGGGTGGATCTGGGGCCATTCCGCACTAGCCTGTTATAGCGCTATGATTCCACTTTCAATATCCTGTGGAATCCTGTAGTTTGCAGTTTCCAGAAGCTCCAGGTAGAATGGTTAATTTTCTTAAATTAGGAGGCTAAAGGAAAAAAAATTACTTGCTCTCCACCGTTGCACTGAAGTCCCACAAAGCCTATTTTAATAATACGTAAAGCATTTTGATATGTATAGACACATTGCTTTTCTGTTTCTCCTTGCAAATCATTTAAAGCTAAAAATGCGGATGAATTGGACTTCAAACTTAGCCCATTCACACTACACAAATATAGCATTATTCCACTTTAACTGTCATGGTCTGCGTGGAATGCTGCAATCTGAAGTTTAGGGAAGAACCAGAGTGCTCTGTTGAGAGTTTAAACACTCATCCCTAAACTTTCAATCCCAGGATCCCAGAATACTAACCATGCACCTAGTGGTAATAATAGCACTATAATAGTGTAGTGGAATGGGCCCTTGGAATATTGGGAGAAACTGTAGCCCAGGTAGTGTACATTTGACATGTGTAAGAGCTCATACTTAGTTCCTGACAGTTCCACTTTAGGATAGTTTGGGGAGTAGGTGCAAAACCAGTAAGGGAAACTTCACCATCTTTTCACATAGTCACTATGCATAGTCTTAACAGCGCTTTTTGTCAGAAAATTCTTCCTAATGTTTTAGTTGGAAATGTTGTTCTTCTCACCTAAATCTGTGGTTCAGATCCCATCCTCGTCTTTTAAATTCAAGTACTTGAATTTGTTCAAGAACCCAAATATCTGATTTCTAGTTGTTACTCAAGAAGTTGAAATGCAATGCAAGGATAACAGTTTTCTTGTCAGGTATAATTCATGAGGCAATGCCCTTCTCTGGGAAAGCTACCTTGAGGTAAGCTATGAGTGAGTCTGCTTTCTGGATCCCCACAGCATTTTTACTGATCAAATGGCAGGTCAGCCTCAGCTTCTAAATTTCCTGGCTTTGTGGAAAATGAGTGAACATGAGAGAGCCTGGACTGTCTAAGTGGCAGGTGTTTTCTATTACTGAGGAGGCATAAGCAGCATGCAATATTGTAGTTTCTGGTGGCAAATACTGACGGCACACATAAACAAGCTCAATGGAGTCATTTCTAGCTCAAACAGTAGGAATGTTCCTCAGGTAAATAAACCCTCATCCTTTAATGGCCTCTTTGCCCAACTTCCCACCAGGTGGCAGTGTGGTAATTACAAACTGCTGCTTCTATTTGTATTTTTGCATCATCTACAAATGGCACCTTTTCCAGGCAATGCAGCCTATATCTGTAGGTTTCTGGTTAAAGGAGGCCACCCACCAATCATTCATCCGGTTGAACTTTGCTAAATTTCTCTGTCTCCGCAGCAATGTTTTGCTTTCTCATTTTAAAATGAACTGTGGATACGCATTTAACAATCTCAACCACATAAATGTCTATGAGTGGCATTTTGAATTTTTTTTTTGAACAGATTTACTAAGTAATGAAGAAATAGGCTGCACTGTGAGAAAAAGAGATCAAAGAATCCAAAGTGCATGGAAAAAGCATTTGGAAAGTAGTCCAGCATTCAAAGTTGATGGAGTGTCTCCTAGACATATTAGATTGCTTTTGAATTTTTTTATCCAAATATGCTGATGAAAGGGAGCTATAGAAGAACCAGACTAAATTTGTATTTAAATCCTGTTTTTCCATAATTTGTTTTGATTGATTGAATGAAGAATGATATGTTCATTTATTTTTAATCTCATTTTCTAGAATCACCCATCATCTCCCCTCACTCCATATATATGTCAGGACTAATGTGAGACTTCAGTGGAAAATAAGCATAGTCACCAAGAATTCTGCACATTCATGAAGACTGCACATAAACAAAAACCATGAATAAGGCAGTTTGCACATTGGGTAGTCAACATGTATCATCTCAGATTAATGTGGGACTTGTGTGCATTGCTGTAATGTCAGTCATGAACCATATATCATGACTCAGTGTACTTGTTTGCAGGATGCGTGCATTTTTCCTTATGAAAACTGATGCTGCAAATGACATATTTGTCTCTAAGATACCACAACAGTTTTGCTATTTTTGACGCAAAAAAAATGAACACAGCTGGTGTTCTGTGGAAATTGAATGTGTTTTGACAACATGTACATTGGATCATTAATGGAATGGTGATGAAAAATGTAATTGCAAAATCGGTGCAAATTTCCATTATCAAAAACTTCCATCTTTACCAGTTTGCAGCCCAACTTGCAAGCAGATAATGAATTATCATTTTAACAGAACAAAGTGAATTGAAAGAGAGAATTCATTCATTGTTGGTAGAAATGCTCTGTGATACATAGGTGCTGGATACAAATTGTACAAATGGTACAAAATATTAAAAACTGTGCATTGGTTTTCCTGGATTTTTTTTTGTAGCTAGGATAGAAAAGTAACTATATTATTTTTGGCATATCAACTAGTAGCACCTACAAGAGAAACAACAAAATTTGGACCTATATATATATGTGAGCTGCTGGTTGAAGTGTGCATGCTGATTTTTAGTAAGTAACTAAATAGAGGAAAAGAAGAAGTTTGGCTGGAACAGAAGACAATAAAGAAATTTTAATTCTTTGGTCCATATATGTTAATAGCTGGAAAGACTATTTTGTGGAAGAAGCAATGTAAAAAATTCTGTCCCTTCTAAACTAGGTAACATTAGGGTGGAACTGTAATATTATTTAGTTATTGGCTATAAATGCAATACTGTACAGAAAAAGATAAGAAAACTCTTATAAGAGAAAGTTTTCAATAATTTACTGGAGAAGGACAATCTGTTAACAAGCCCCAATATCCTCATTTTGCCAAAAGTCAGATTGTTATAGCTTGTGTTGATGTATTTATAGACACTTCTGTGCAATAAGTGATAAGTATTGACCGAACAACCTCTGGGCAATCGCCTCCAACATAGCTCAATGTAATGTAAAAGCTCCCATGTTTGAGTTTCATTAGGCTGCCTGTGGAAAGAGCCTGAAGATGGATGTGCAGTTACATTCCCCCCAAGATATCAAATCTGGGTGTTAATATAGTGACAGACCTCTGCAGAACTACACTAGCCAAATAATCCAACTTGCTGTGCTGTATTAGATTTTCTGCACTTACGCTTACAGTTTGCATTGTGATGAGCCAAAACACTAAAAGAAATATTACTGGAAGTTTTCTAAAATGGAAAACTTAAAACCATTTTAATTTCAAAACTCCAGTAAACTTAAGGGTTGCCAGCACAGTAAATCTGGTTGGGTGATCCAGTGATGCTATGCTTTAAGCCAAGCAATTTGCAGCAAGTTTTTAATAGAGAAAATTAATTGTAGGGTAAAGGGCTTAAGGGCTTAGGAAATGAGTAACATATGTCTAGAACCAGCAAGCAGGATCCAATCATGCAAAACCCTGCTACTCAGGATAGTAAAAGTGACATGAAGCAACAAATTAGGTAGAGTTGTTACTCAGAAATGGTGAATGTCTAAGCCTATAATAAGAGCAGCAATTATCTGAATAAGGGGGTAGAATTTAAGATTTTGCAAAGAAATAGTTTTTAAAAATCTAGGAAAGTCATAAGAGCATTAAAACAAGCATATTTATGTTCTCCTTTACTTGCGTTGGAATGTCATACACTTGAGAATAAATTTTCTATAGTGTGTTACATTATAAATGCTTTGCATGAATTTATATTTATGTTTTCTCTGGAATTTCTAGGTCAAGATTACAGGTAGCAGGGCTGGGAATGAGTCCTGCATGACCTGTTAGTTAATAGATGTGGGTGAGATAGGGCAATAGTTCAATAGTTCAAGTCATTTGGAACAATTCAGCAGAAACTTCTCCTGAATCAGATGCAGTGCAATGACTAAAGTATTCATGCTTGGCTCCCATTTATTTCTGTAGGAGAACACAGGAGAGTTTGAATGAACTGTTGCCTTCATGCCTTTGAAATCTGGTTCACCAGTGTATTTGGCCCAGCCCATATCATGCTTTTAAAACAGATGCATGATAAGTAAGCTTGTTGTTTGAATTTAATTTGGGTTCAATCTTCTAAGAGACTTGAATGAATGCATGACCATGTTGGGACACCGCAGATGCATATCACTGGAAGGTGTATTTCAATTCTGTAATTTGAGGCAGGATAGTTCTGTCACCTCATAGACTAATCCACAATACAATATGCCACATATACAAAAACAAGAACAAAAAGTTACACTTATAGATCAAATGATTCCAGATTATTTGGCTCAAGGTCTTTGCTCCAGCTGCATGTTAGAATAAAATTCAGACCCTCAATGAGGTCACTAGTAAATTTGACCTTGGAGTGATATTTTCTTTGTTCTTAAATATGATCATATCCTCAGAATGAGGGGGGAAAAAGATTCAGTCCTAGCAAAATTTTTGTTAAGAAACAAGCTCGCTTCATTCAGCTTCCTGTCTTTCTACATGGAATATGTGTGTATACTCTCAAAGAAGGAGAAAGAGCATCTTGCACAATGAAGGTGCATTCTGTTCACACATACATGAGCTTCTTTTGTGTAATAATTTAATTTAAACAGCCCTTTTATTTTTTTATTTTTAATCTATGCTGTAGATCTTTTGTTTTATGAAAGAGGATACAAAACTGAAACACCTAATATAGGATCATAATACTGTGAAGTCATCCAATCAAGAAAATGGTGTATAATTCTCCAGTCTTGGCAAACTCTTTGCAGCTCACTGTAGTGTAAAATTTGTAACTCAGCTAGAGGGAAAACAATTACATGTAAATAGTCCAAGATCCAGTAAATAGCATCCTGCTTAGCTCAGTGGAGATACATGCAGAACAAAACACACGTAGCTAATGTACAAGGTAAAGATCTGAAACTCTGCAGAAGCTGGCTTTTCATTTGGCACTCATTCATTATGTTAAAATAACTCAGCTTAGCTTGAAGGATCTAATATATGCCTTTCCTCATGCAGATGAATGCCCTAGTTATAACAATGTGTAGATACTGAGATTATGAACCTCTGTTCACCAGGGTGATAATAAGCACACATTCTGCCTCTGCTGCCTCTATTCAGCTGGGAGGCAGGTATTCACCTTGGCCTACTTAGAAGTCATCTATAAATTGTATCAGCAGTGATATTAACAAAAATTGCTGAATATTTTTCGCTTAACCCCTTTGGTAAAATATAGCTTAACATCTCATATGCTTATAACAATGAAAGGAGATCCTGAAAATGTTCTATTATACGTTCATGCATCAGGCTGTCAGTGTAGCCACGGATAATCTAAATAGGTTACTGGGTAATTTTATTTTTTAGGCATGTCTTAAAGTATATTATTCTGATAGAAAATATTTTAAGACAATGTGCATAGCAGGTGCAATTCAACTGGAACAATTTCCTGGGTGGCAGCGGTACTGTATCTTCATGTCAGTGAAAATAACAGTCTCTTATTAAATATTCTCATGCACAGACACTCTGTCAGTGAAAAAGGTGACAATCCTTTCTTGCGTTGTTGTGAGCCTTCAAGTTGACTTCAAATTACAGTAACCTTATCACAGGGTTCACTTGGCAAGATTTATTCTCTGGAGGCTTGCCATTGCCTTCTCCTGAAGCTGAGAAAGTGTGACTTGCCCAAGGTGGGTTTCCATGACTGAGCAAAGATTTAGACCTTGATCTCCTGGAGTCCTGGCCCAACTCTCAAATGACTACACCAGGCTGTCTCTCAAGGGACTCTTTTACATTATCCTATTTATAGTCAATGTGCTGTGTCCCATAGAGGCTTCTAGCAAGTACTCTTACCCTTACATGGATGTATAAAATACTGAAGTGAGATATCTGAACAGGAAAAATTTCAATCAAATGTGACCAATAGTAGGGGGAACAAAGAAAATATCCCGCAGGGGACTCCAAATGGTCTCTGATCAGGTCCACACACCACTAAGCTCCAACCACGCTGCAGATGCTCACCAGAACATCCAGCAGGCCAATTTCATTTCAATCTTTGCTCCTTTCCTCACTTTAACTTCTGTTGTACAGGACAGACTGTAGCATAAGACAAAGGGAACATTCAGATGACATACGTGCATATACTTATAGCGTGCCCCGAATTATCTAATGGTGACACAAACCCATATATCGTCACGCATACGCACTTATTATCATCATTTGTATGTTACTCTATCTCTTCATTATATCAACCCACTTAATTCTCTAACCTTGTATCCTAGCTGAGGCAGATTCTCCATTCTACCACATGATACAGTTGCTCCTCTTCTATATATACACAATAAAGAGAAGAAAGGAAAAAACTAAGCCAGAATCAAAATTATTATCTATTTCTGGCTACTAAGTTCTAGAGATAATAAGAATACATTGGGACTCTCCACACATGTGCTCATCATTAGCATGTTTATGGGCCCAATTGACACTTGCTGTAAATGGCCATAATTTTGACAGGCCTAATTGTGCAAGTCAAGTGATACTCAGAATAAGTAACAAAGGACTTCTAATTAATGGCCAAGGTCTCTGTTATATGTGGAGACCTGTCATTTATGCATTTCCTGTCTACTAATTTAAAGAAAACACAAAATGCGCAGAAACTATGAATAGATCAGGGTGCCTGTAGCTGAACTGAACACAGAAAATTGGAACAAGGTATGTCATTGAGTAAATCTAGCAATTGTTCAAAAGTTTTTCTGGATCTTACCATAACGGCTGTCTGGGAAAAAGTAGCAAAAATACAATGACACAATTATACATTTATTTTTAATGACTATTTCTATGGTAGCCTTTGGAAAACTGTCTCAGTGGGATACATTTGACAAATGCAATAGATGAGTATCACTTAAAACAAGTAAAACAAATAAGCAAGCAAAAATCACAGTGGCAATGAAATTATCAGTAAAACAGATAAATATCACAATTAAAAAGAACTTATGTGACATGCTATATTTTCTTGGCGAATAAAAATTTTTTGCTGATTTGAGAATAGCACAGGATTTTTCCCTGGACTCATTAGGCAAAATGTGGCAACTGCTTCAGGCAGCTGGTCCAAATGGTTATTTAAATTATTATTGTTCAATTTTTATGGTGAAGAGAAACTGTGATTTATGTGGTATTTTCTGCCTCAAATGCGAAAAATAACTTGAATGACTTTATTTATCTTGCAACTCTGTGTGTGGGCAGGGACATTCGGCCATTCAGCAGCAAAATAGCTTACTCACGGGCATGACATCAGTGCTGATACCTGGACCAGTTTCCTTTGGGGGAGGACAGCTGAGCGCCACCACCAAGAGGTCCTCTCCATCATATTTGCCAGGCATCAAAGATGGCAGCAGGGACTCAGATATCAGCTCAGGGTAAATATATGCTCCATTGCTGACTCATGTTTTGTGGTTGTTGTTGTGTGTTTTCAAGTTGTTTCTGACTTATGGAGTCCCTAAGGCAAACCTATCATGGGGTTTGGGGCTGAGAATGTGTGATATGCCCAAGGGTTTCCATGGCCGAGTGGGGAATCGATGAAAAGGTATGCAAAAGGTATCTCGTTATGCCCAAAGTTGAAACTTTTTGAAGAGACTTACATTTTAACATCACAAGTCATAAGATTATTCAAAATGACATGTAGGATAAAACATTTCCTTTGGTATTTGAGAACAGAATCCAAAGATTGTTGTATTATTTATTTTTGCAGTTTCAAATAAATTCAACAGTTTCTAGTTTTCTGCTTTTTGTATTTTAAATATGACACCTGTTTTTTGAGA
>CAOKZL010005312.1:0-12288 GCA_948472985.1 Iguana delicatissima | reverse complement strand
ACATAGATACCCAAATGCAAAAGGCATACTCATGCACATCCTAGAGATGATATCTCTCGGGTGCCAATGTGTAAATAAATTCCATAGATTCAGTGGGTCTACTCTAGTTGTGACTAACAGTAGTATCCAAGCCATTGTGTTGTTAAACACAGGTTGTTTTATGTCTGTGTAGTTTTCCTCCTTTGAGAGATCTTTGAAGAAGGATCTGAAGATCAGAAGAAATATGAAGAGCTAGCAACTCAAAAAGGCATATTGAAGAAGAGAGTTGTGCTTAGCCAGAGCTGAAAAATCTCACCAGAACAGCCACCAGAAATTAAAATGTGGAAGGAAAGGAGGAGATGGGAAAGCAGGCTTACCCATAACCCATGTGGCCATGACATGAACATTATGGATACATGGCCCTCCCCAGCAGTGTTACATAATAGGAAATTCAAGGTAGGCAATAGGGAATTAAATTGTTTCATCACAAATCTACCTGCTGGATTATTTCCAGAGTGAAATAACATGAGACCCATCACGCTACAGAACGATAGCGCTGTTATTCCATTTCAACTCACTTGGTTCCATCTTTTGGAATTTTGTGGTTTGGAGTTTGATGAGGTACCACAGCAACATCTCTGAGAATGCTAAATGTTCTTCCCTGAACTGCTAATCCCAGGATTCTGTAAAATGGAATCACTACAGTTGAGGTGGAATAATTATGCTGTAATTGTGTAGCTTCTAGTCTGGACGTAAGTGGCCAAAGGCTCATCTAGACTAGTCTTAACTTCTTCTCTGTCTCTCCCTCTCTTCTCCTTTCCTCTCCTCCCCTTTCCTCCCTTCTTTTCTTTAGCTGCCTTGGAATTTATAGTTTGGTGAGATATTGGAATGTTCTAACTGGGATTTCTAGATGCCTCTCCCTTAACTGCCAATCCTAGGATACATAGGACTCATCTATGGCAGTTAAGCTGCAATAATAATACTATCATTCTATAGTGTAAATGGGCCTCTGGCCATAGACAGGAAGTACATTATATACTTTGTGACAACATGTGTCTTTCAGGTTGCTTTAAACCAGATCACACTGTTGTATAACCAGTAGTCCCATAGAATAAACCATAACGACCATCTGGTTTCTCTGGTACTTTTTCACTGCATAATTTCAGCTTGTATAGCACATTGAGCTTTAACAATATTCTACCTGAGGCATTTGAATTCTGATTAGTAAGAACTATGACCAGTATTAGAAAGCAGTTCAAACTGCTGGAGTAAAATAGGAATCCTACAGAAGAAAAAGGAAATACACATCTGGTCTGTGTTTAATTTTCCTCATTCCCTGATTTCCTGTGCATTATTTCCTTACATGCCGACACTTCCTGTTGCCCTCTAAATGTTGCCATTGACCCTGACAATGCCCCAGTCAGACCAGGCAAACATTATGGAACTGTAGCTCAACATTCAGATGGGCCCTGGGTTGGCAGAGTTATTGTGTTACTTTGGAAATCTTATGAGCTGCCCGGTTCTTCAGATCTGTTTCAAAGGTAGGCTTTATAAAACTCAGTCCACACTGGGAAAGGGGATCCCCATGATTCACTCCACC
Organism: Iguana delicatissima; assembly: GCA_948472985.1. NCBI lineage: Eukaryota > Metazoa > Chordata > Lepidosauria > Squamata > Iguanidae > Iguana > Iguana delicatissima. The sequence goes on along the minus strand of CAOKZL010005312.1, from coordinate 10,709 downwards.
TTCTAAATTCTAGCTTGATAGGAGGAATAAAATGGCTGGAGACCCAGTCTTGCCTCCCTGCCAATCTCCATGGCCTCTGCAATGACGGACACCCAAAATCGGCACATGACTGAGTCTGTATCACCATAGACTACCTGTGTTGGAAGAACATGAAGCTGAACTTTTGGAATGTTTACCCATCCTGTTTCACAGCCTCTCAGTCATACCACAGCCATGCCAAAGCTGCCTCCACAGAAGCCACACGGGGCCACTCTTTTTTCCTCCTGCAGCTTCTGTCTTGTCTCCTTGTTCTATTACTTTCACCACCCCACCAGCCACAAGATGTAGCTTCCTTCCTGTTCTCTCTTAAGCCCCTGTACCATGGCTCTTCCCAACCCTGTGGTCACTCAAGACATAATGAGGCTGCCAAATAAACTATGTGGGGTAAAATAACAAAGTGCAGAACTCAGGCAAGGTAGTGAAGCCTCACCCCACCCTTAACATTCTCTTGCATAGGCCTTCTCCACCAAGGAAATAGGCTGTCTCTTGATTTTCTCTCATATGTCATACTAGTATTACTTGCCATTATATAAAGAATCCACACAAAGCTTGGAAAATTACATTGTCTACAATTCCTACTATTTAAGTCACACACCCACTGGTTATGCTGGCTGGCAGGGAATTTCTAAGACTAGTAGTCCAAAAAAGTAATTTTTTTCACTCTTCTGAGCCTAATCCTCTACTTTAGCATCAGCACTGTAGCCATTGGCAATGGTATACTTGGATTCCACCAGCTGCTTTGTCTTCTCTATCATCTGGACGCCCAAATCCTGTCACGTTCTGGGGCAAAAAAAAAAGATTATGTAAATGTAGGATGTTTTTTGGCTGGGGGAGTCAAATGAATGGCTCAAGGAGACTACGACTGACTAATAGGACATTAAACTTAACCTGAACCGTTGCCCCAGCATAATTCTTATAAATTTGAACAAATTACAGAGCCGGATGCAATCCTTATGAATTTGGACACTTCTTCACCAGGTTGCAAGTCCACACAGGAATAAGCCTTGGTACAAGTTCCCAGGCTGCAAAGTGTAACTAATCCCTGTCCTGCAAAGCATAGTTTATTTCAGATCTTTCCTCCATTATTTCATCTGTTCTTTTAAAAACTAAACAAGTTACCATAATGAAGTTCTGAAGTTAAATTCTGATAATGAAGTTCATGAAGTTAAATTATATTCTATGTCAGCAATACTTCTTTCTGTCCACCTTGAACCTACTACCAACCAACTATAAAGCACTGCTTCATTTAATAACATTTAGGCTGCAGTCCTGTACACTTTTACCCAGAAGGGAACTCACTGAAAAGAATGGCACTATTTTTGAGTAGGTATATATAGGACTGCACTGCTAACAAATAGCAAAGGTGTGAGCTGACAGGAAGGCCAAGAGTCACCACAACAAAGGCCACCTACAGGAATCCACTGGAATCCATTTCTATGATAGCAGAGGAAGGTCAGCTTGCACAAACCATCTGCATCACCTGCTGCTGATATTCAACTGGCTCATCTGGCAATACAGAAAGGTCCTTTAACAGTAGCTTCCTGGAATCAGTTGACATTAACATATTGTAAAAGTAAAGTCATAACCTGAAAAATCCCCTAACTTTGAGAGAGACCAGACTTACCTGAGACATTCTCCAGGCACTGGGCGTTACTTGGGCCCCAGTGAAGCCATAAATGAGTCTGCGCTGACCTTGAGGGCCAGCTGTCGCCCATCCAGCACCTGGCGCTTGAATGGATCTGTCTCTTTGCTCCAGCTCTGCCTTAGCCCTAAGACAAGGATGGACACAAAGAGATAGAATCACCAGCAATTCCATAGTGGCTTTTCTCCTACTAGCTCTATTTGGCACAAGAAGCACTTTGCTACTTTAAATTCCAGATCCACAGCCTTAAGTGAACCTTTGCAACTCTTAGTAGCCAGCAGCTCTTGGCTTCTAAACTTCCTGGTCAATGAACTGCTAGATACCATGCTTTTTGCACACGGCTTGGAAAGTTGGTTTTTTGGATGACAACTTCCAATTCCTCCACTCTTCCCCCTTTGCCAACCATTTCAAAGTTGAGGTGTCCGAAGTTCCACATCCTGGTTTCTTAATATCTACTTTTTCAAATCTCTGAACCATGTTAATATATATCTTTATTTTCTTAAACCCAAGATTTCTCTTCTCTAAATTTTATCCTTGAGTGAGTAAAAACCAGAAACCTATTCTGTAAAGAACACAGTTTCTGGTTCCTGTACAGAAAGATGCTTTCACAGGGGCTGGATGATCATCTCTCCCACCCACCTATCTATTCTGACTAACAGCAGCTATCCAAACTCAGGTAGTAGCTCCAATCCTGTTGTTGCAGCTCCTTTGTGGTGCCTCAGATGGTACACAACAACTCCCATTTTCCACAGTCAACACAGCCAATGGTGAGAACTGATGGGAGCTGCCTCCCTATATGTGGAGAGCTACATGCTCTCCATCTGTTTTTAGGCTTGAACCTTCTGGATGGAGGGGAACCAGGTTTTCCACCCTCTAGCTACAGCCTGGACTCCCTTCCTCTTAGTCATATTCAAACACCATCCCCTTTACCTCTTGCGAGCAGCCAGTAAATTTTCCAGAATCTCAAGGCAGCAACCCTTTGCGAACAGACGCCTTCACAAAAAGGTCCCCCGTTGGAGTGCGAATAAACTGGTCTGCTGAAAGCCTAGAGGGAAAAGAAGGCAAACTAACTTGGAGCCTGGCCCCCTCTTTTACACATCACCACCTCTTTTTTCTGTGACCCCCTACCAACCCTCCTCTGGGAACACATCTATTTTAGGTATAGCTCTCATTCTTACATCTTGAGCCCCCTGTCCTCCCCATAAATTTCCTGGCTTGTTTCAACTAGACAAAAATCTCAGCAGGAGAAAACTCTCACCTTTGGCCTGAGGAACATCAGGGACTGCAACAATGAGAGGAGAATGGAAACTGAGATGGGTTCTGTTTCCCAGGACCCTGGGCTTCCTTCTTGCTTAGGTCCTGATGCACAAATGGCATCAGAAAAGAACCTACCAATTCCTCCCTGCTGAGAGGGGCAATGTGTGGTTGCTTGGCTCTTACCACACCCATGCCAACCTCCCTCTTAATTCTCCATGTAGCCCAGTCCCAAAAGCAGCTGTTTTAGGTCCTCCTCACTCACCCATAGCGATCCACTGCTCCCTGTTGCAACAGTGTGGTATAGCAAAGGTTGTGAGCCATCATGATGGAAGGGTACAGGGAGGAGAAATCCAAGGTAGCAATGGGCACATCGTAATAGCTGAAAAGAGAAGCAAGGTTCATTGTATTTCTCTGTCTCTGGCTTCCTTCTCTAGTCTAGGCCAAACAGCTTTCACTGGATTCCTTCCAAGAAATCCCATTGTCTGTCTGTCTCTTCTGGTATGAAGCCCAGCGCCTTGAGGCACCAGACCTTCAACTGGTTTGGTCAACCACCAGGGCAAGAACCTCCCACTCCCCACTTCCCTGGAAAGCTTAATTCCCCAGGTTTAGTTCCTGCGGTTCTTACCCCTTCAGCGGCTCAATGACAGTTGCGCCAGCATAGTCCTCCCCACCTTCTGACTTAACCACTGTGGCATCACCAGGTTTTTGCTTCATGGCCTTTGGATAGAGGGAAGATTTCAGTCAGTGATTTGTTGGGATTTTCATGTCTCCATAACATTGTCCTCAAATCAGGTTCTTCCAGCAACCTATGTGTTACTTCCATGCCTAGCACCCACAGCTCTCTATTATTTGTTCTTTCATTCAGAAGTGGAGAAGGTGTAGCCTTCCAGTTGCTAAACTGTAACCTGCATCAACCCTAGTTAGAGCAGGCAATGGTAAAGAAACATGGCGTCAGTCCAACAATAACTGAAGAACTATTCTTTCCTCATCCCTGATTTATATAATATTTCTGACACACAAGGCACTCTGCTGAGTAACATAAGCCAATGCTATCTCCGTTCCTTTTTGCCACTTAGCAAAGGCTGGATAGTTGAGGGATGTTGTGAAAATGTTTCTGGCAAGGCCAGTCAGCCCAACACCAGAGCTGTCTGACTTTATTCTCAACCTTATAATTGGCCAGACATATAGTTGTCAGTGGCAAGGGGCAATTCATTTATTATTTTCCTGTTGTTTCAGTTAAGTGACTGAAGCTAACAAGACAGTGCAGTGACATTCTAGTACTTCCTCCTTAAAAGAAAAAGGCAGACAGACTTGCTGGAGACCTAAAGGCCTACAGGGCAAACTGTAACAATAACAGGAAATAAGAAGAGTACAATGACTGGAGAGGAAAACAGAGTAAAAGGAACCAGCTGATTTATCTAAAGCAAAAGAAAACTAATGTAGTGTAGAAGCAACCACTGTAAAAGACCCAGGTTCAAATCAGCCACAAAGAGACAATTACCTACCAGGCCAACCTTGAAGGGTAATTGCAGGGATTAAGATATGCTACCCCTGAACTCATTGGAAGGAGGTTGTGGTAGAAACAACATAAACAGAGATACTGTATTTGCCGCATATAAGACGCACCCCATTTATATGCTGGCAAATACTATTTGCTGGTGTATAAGACGCACCCCATTTTCAAATAGTAATTTTCAGGGGAAAAAAGTGAAAGTCTGACGCCAGTAAATACAGTAATTTGTTGTTGTTGTTAACTGCCGTCAAGTCGACTTTGACTGATGGTTACCCTGTGGATTACCCCATCCACCGAGTTGCCCTGCTCAGGTCCTGCAGATTCAGGGACATGTCTCCCTTGATTGAGTCTATCCATCTGTAATGCAGTCTTCCTCTTTTCCTACTGCATTCTTCCTTACCAAGCACTATTATCTTTTCTAATGAGCCCTGTATTCCCACGATATGGCCAAAGTACAACAGCCTCAGTTTAGTCATCTTGGCTTCTAGGAGTGTTGCAGGTTGACTATGGATCCATCCATAAGTCTTCAGCAGTCCAGGATATCTGTAGAATACTTCCCCAGGATCACATTTTAAATAAGTTGATTTTCTTGTAAGTAAAGTAATAAAAAAGTAGAACTGGGTACTGAGCTTTGAGAGTTAGGCCTGTTCAGTTATGAAATTATTGGATTGTTGTTTCTGTTGTTGTTAACTGCCATCAGTACTTCAACTTGTGGCAACCCTATAAATGAGAGATCTCCAAGCCACTCTATCATCAACAGCCCTGCTTAAGTCTTGTAAACTCAGGGCCGTGGCTTCCTTGAGTCTATCCATCTGTAATGCATTGTTGTCTTGTCCAGTGAGTCATGCTCTCCACCAGATGTCCAGAGTAAGACAGTCTCAGTTTAGTCATCTTGGCTTCTAAGGAGAGTTCAGTCTTCATTTGCCCTTGTTGTTGCATGTCTTCACGTTGTTTCTGATTTATGGTGACCCTAAAGCGAATCTATCACAGGGTTTTTTGAGGCTGACAGTGAGTTTGGACTGCAGCCCAACCCTCAAACTACTACACCACACTGGTTCTCATTTGCCCTATCTACCCATTTATTTATCTTTTTACAATTGAGGGTATTTGAGCAAACTCTGTTCAGCACCACATTTCAAACAAGTTCAGTCTTTTCCTATCAGCTTTCTTTACTTTCCAGCTTTTGCAACCATACATAGAAATGAGAAATATGACACCGTGGGAACTGAACTGTAAGATTCAATGATATATCTTTACTTTTCAGGATCTTGTCTAGTTTTCTTCACAACTGCCTTTCCAAGTCTAGTTTTCTTCTGATTTCTCAACTACAGTCTCCATTCTAATTAATGACTAAGTCAAGGTATGGAAAATGTTGAACTATTTCAATGTCTTTAAAGTTTATTGAAATCATTTGTGTCATTATTTTGTTTCTTTAATGTTCAACTGTAAATCTGCCTTTGCATATTCTTTCTTGACTTTCTTCAGGAATCATTCCAAGTCTTTCCTATTTTCTGCGAGTAATATGGTGTCATCCGCATATCTTGATGTTTCTTCCTCCAATCTTTATGCCTCCTCTCTTTGATGAATCCTGCCTTATGTACCTGATGTATGGTATGTTCAGCATACAAATTAAACAGATCGGGGTGATAAAATGCAGCCTTGCCTTATACCCTTGCCAATCGGAAACCATAGAATTTCTCCATATTCTGGTCTGATGGTAGCCCCTTGTCTTGAGTGCAGGTTACTGAACAGACACCTTTAAAATAGGAATAGATGAACCAAATCCAATGGATTTTGCATGACAAGGAATTATATTTACAACACGATCTATGTACTTCTACTCAGAAGCAAGCATGGGGTTTTCTGGGAACTGAGAATGTGTGATGCACTCAAGGTCGCCAATGGGTTTCCATGGCCCAAAGAGGGAATTGAACTGTGCTCTTCAGGTTGTAGTCCAATGTTCAAACTACAATACCATGCTGGCTTTCTCTGTAATGGGATTGCACACTAGCAATCACCATGTGCATATTTTTTCATGAAAGCTTTCAAAGATTTAAATATTACAGCTTTCTCTAGTCCACACTGGCACTCTGCAGATGGGTTGGGACAACTATCCAGCACTCCAGACTGATAAATCCCAAGGTCCTTTTCAAATGCAGTACTACTAAGCCAAGTATCCCCCATCTTATTCCTGTGCATTTTGTTTTTGTGGCCTAAATGTAGAATTTTGCATTTGTCTCTGCCTAATTTCATTTTATTAATTTCAGTCCAGTTTTGTAGTTTATCAAGGGCCTTTGAATTCTGCTCCTGATCTTCCAATCTGTTTGCTACCCCTCCCAGCTTTGTATGCTCTGCAAATTTGATAAGGGTTTCTTCCTCCACCTATTGATCTAAATTGTTGATAAAAATCCTGAAGAGTGTTGGCCCCAGGACAAAACCTTGTGGCACTCCACTTAGTACCTCCTTCCAATCTGAAGCAAGCCATCGATAACAGTGGCTTTCCATCCCATCCAATTAGAGTTCAATCTGATGGCGTTTCTACCTATTCCAAATTTAGTCAGTCTGCTAATCAAAATATGATGGGGAACCTTATCAAATGTTTTGTGGAAATCCAGATAAATGACATCCACAGCATTCCCACCATCTGCATGAACTAGTGACCCAATCAAAAAAAGATATAAGGTTAGTTTGGCAGGATTTGTTCTTGGCAAACCCATGCTGGTTCCTACTAATCACTGCACTGTTATCTCCATTCTGGTGTTGTTGGAGATGCTCCTCACCTGCCGCAGGAGCTGGGAGACAACTTTGATTTGCTGCCCTCGTGCCAAAGAGGTAGCTGAGAGGGACACCAGTGACTCTTGCCATTTCCATGTAGTTGATAACACACATGAGCTTCTCCGAGAGCCGCAGAGGCAAGTAGGCATCTTTGAGGCAAGACACAGCCAGCCGCCGACGTGACTGTTCTGTACCATTCTGAATAGAAGAGAGAAAAACATAAATTCTGCAAATCCCATCAGCCCTTGCAAATAGTCATGCTGGTTGATGGAAGTGAAAGCCCAGAATCATTCAGAAGGTAAAATATTCCCTAGATAGAGACTAAATGGATGCTCAAGAAGGAACTCAAGAGAGTAAGTTTACATAATACAGATGAAAAGTTGGTCAGTGTCATGGTCTGGCTACAACTATTACCTGCAGGTCTGTGATAATGGAGTGCTGTACATACTCTCTTTGCTCTTGCAGGAAGTGATAACTAACAGCATTCAAAGTATAGGACCGCAATTTATAATCCCGCAGCAGAACCTAGAGGGGAGGGAAAAGCAAAGATCAGAGTCAGCGTAGTTTGCTGGACAGAACATTGATTCTATATCTATTCAAAGTATGCATGTCTTGGCTATTACTACCTCTCAGCAAAAAGTTGTAAAAGTAACTTTTTTGAACTACAACTCCCTGAATCCCCAGGCAACACCATCAGTGGCCGTGCCGGGCCAGCACTATTGAAGCCTATACAGACAGACAGATAGATAGGTCCTTCCCCCAGCTCCACCTCTCTCTCAGCCTCCACTTTGCCACCTGCAACAGAGGACTACCAGCTTTTCTTACCTGAAGCAGATCAAACTGTGCTCTGCCTTCTATGTCATAATTTTTATCCTCCCTCCGGCCCATCTGCTTGGACTGGGAAGGAAGAGTCACGGATAACAGACTTACGGGCAGGAATACGGCCCAGGAAGGGAAATGTAGAGACCTGGGAACACAGAAAAGTTTACTGGGAGCCATGTGACAGTAATAGATATAGTGTAGTGGGGATTGCAGATGTGGTTATGACAGAAAATCACTTAACTCATTAAACACATTTTGAGTGACAAAAAAGATATGCCTATGTAATTGAGAAGCAGTTTTTTTAATGATTTGCATCATTTCTAATACAAAGTGTAAGAACTTTGGATTATGGCGGGAGAGAAGAAGAGATAGGCACAGCTCCATTAAACCTAAGCCCAGAAACAGATAAAAGGCCCTCCATCCCAACTGCCACTGCCCTGACCACAGAGGAAAGAAGAAGAGGCAGAGGCAGAACCTGTCCTAGCCCTAACACCATTTAAAAATAAAGTACATCCAAGACGCACAAAACAGTGATCCCTTTACTGGACAAACTCCAATCCAAAATCCAAAACCCACGAAACAGTGATATCTTTATTTACTAACTAAGAAGCACAAATAAATCATGAAGTTTTTGAAGCTTTACTGGCTTCTTCAGGCATAGATGTTAAAAATCATACAGGAGAAGAAAACTGATGATGTTAGTTCCTAGTCCTATAATTTGTCTCAGATGTTACTTCTGTTGTCAGTTAAAACAGTCTAGAGGGATATCAATACAATTACTTAATCTTTTTGACAATGGGACAAGTTAGCTAAACTTATTTGATGTGTGTTGATTTAAACAGGAAAAGCATGCATAAAGGGCTCAGCCTGACTCTAGTTCTGTGCCTTTTTCTGTAGGTTTTTCTTACTCCCTTCTCTACTTACATGAACATTTATGAAAAGTTAATTAACAAACTGAGTAGACTTTTATTCTCAGTTAACTAACAGGAGACACAAAGCAGCAAGGAAAGGAGTATCTTCATGGGAAGCACTGGAGGCATATGAAGAGCTAATCTGAATTGAGAGGTTTATAATGGAAAGCTACTGGGTGACCCTGGGTTTGTCACACACTCCAATCCCAAAAACCCTGTGATAGGTTCACCTTAGGGTCACATGATGGAAATGGGCTGAAGGGACACAAGAATAACAAGGAGCAACAGGCACTGGGGTATGGTGGGCGAAACCACCATTTATTTTAGGACTTGATGGCTCCATTATTCTACAATGGAGGGCACTCAAGCATAATAAACATTCATTTTCTTCTGCCTTGCGGATGTCTAGCTTAAAGAAATTTCTGGTTACTGGGAACATGAACAGAGAACCACCCTCGATAAGGCTTTCTGAATTAAGCTTTCCCTCTCCTGCAGAGAGGTTTGGTCCTAAGCTGCCAAACAGGACTTTTTAGCAATTCATTACTGTAAGACTAGGCATGCTCTCTTGTGAGCAGTTGATACAGAAAGAAAAGAAAAAAATGTTGGCAGTGAGGAGAATTTTCTACCCCTCATTTTTCACATTAAGTGCAAGACAGACAGACATGTCAGTCCTCTTCTTATGTTACTGCAGGTTAAATGGATCCCCTGAACCAGACACACGCCGCACATCAAAATTTATCAAGGAGTACAGCTTTTACAAGTGCACTGTTTTGGGAGCAAGAGAGATGCGGAGTTTCAACAGTTGAAACTAATTTTTATCTACACTGTATCGACCAGAAAAGTGTTCCTCCCTCCTGATTTAAAACCTGTTGAAAGAAGCAAGACCTATGAGCACTAGGAAGCCTATACTGCTTGTGTTTGAAGGAGGGGTGCGTGAGGGTACAGCACCTGATTAATGCATGAAACAGATGGCTAGTGTAGAAATCTAGCGGCCTCAATGTGATGGCCAGTCTAACTCAAGTAAAGCCATTCAATTAGTGGTATCTACACCAGTGTTTCCATTCACCACTTTAATTCAATGGGTTACGTTAGCAGGGACTGGCCATTGCATCCAGGCCGCTAGATTTCTACACTAGCCATCTGTATTTATGAGGACCTTCTTAGTTCTTCTGCAATGCCATACTACTTCTAATTACCTAAATATTATTGAGATGATTTCTGCCAGCCACCTTCAGTGGGGTTTTTTTGCTCTGAAAGTGCAGAGCATTGAGGCAGTGAAAGGTAGAGATTAGCTCACAAAGTTCAGAAGAAAAGATTGTCATTTTGGCTCTCTGCTTTTTGCCCCTCCCTCTGTCTCCTTCATCTCTCTCCAGATGCAGGGTAGAGAATGTGTTGCAGTCATGGGGCTAAGACAAGGCTTTGTGAGACAGTCTAGAAGCAAATGTGAAAGGAAGTGGGTGCCATTAGATGCTTCTAACTCTTTGTGAAAGAAGAGGACCCAGTTTATGCAAGTATGCCTGACTTTAAAACCTGCTCATATTTTAGGTTGTCATTGCTAGAAGTTTTGTGTTCTTGCTTTCAGTCATGCAGCGTATGCTGACATCTTGTGGCACTGGGACTGAGACCTTTTGTGAAGAACAAAAATCCTTGCCATCCAATGCCTCTTTTTTCTCCTCAGCAGTTATTACTTGGCAGATTATTGTTGTTGTTGTAGCAATACGTAACTGAACGAAGTAAAAGTTAACAGAGC
>CAOKZL010005310.1:0-12288 GCA_948472985.1 Iguana delicatissima | reverse complement strand
GCAAATTAAGAAGAAAGTCCACTATGAGCACAACTCATGACTATTTGGAAACATTCATGGGGATAAAAAGTATCAGCTACTGATCATGAAAGCTTTCTGTGCTTTAGTTGAATATATTTTAGCCCTCCAATTTCCTAATACTATATTTTGCAAAACCAACAGCCAGCAAAAACACCAACCACAGAATATTCAAATGCAAACCGTGTAATCTATAAAAAGGCACAAATTTTCGGTTATTAGAGTTATTTTTTCTTTTTCATTTGTTTACCAGCTGACTGCACAGTTTATAGATGCTCTCGTACTTCTAAGTCCGGCTGGAATCGGTTTGGCGAATGCTTGATCTTCATAAGGCCACAACACTGATACTGTCATGTTTAAAAGTCCCAAGTTTTTTGTGAAGATGCTAAACATTATGATGCAATACCAACCCTATCTATGAGATATTACATTGACAAGCAGTGGCCGGAGCTTGGCAGGGGAGCGGGAGCGGAGGGAGGGTGGCCACTGTACAGGGGGCCAGGGCATGGGCCACAGGCTGGGATGCCCCGGAAATTGCTGCCCAGCGAATTGCCCGCCTCCTCTACCTCCCTACGCCACTGCATCACATTCGCACTGGAAAGAATGCAGAGATTGAAAAAGTCACTCTTTTGGATAAACTTTCCCGAATCCCCCACCCAGTATGCTTGCCTAGGGCTCTAGTAAGTGTGTCGGCCAATTTCCAACTTTTGAGTAAATGCCTGGAGCGATGTTCACTTTTCTCTAAAAATATCAAAATGACAGTCATTAAGCAGAGAAAGCATTGTGAGGATACTGCAGTTTAATCTTCCAGATCCCAGCCATATACTTAAAAACATTCCTTTATCTAATACAACAAGTCAGTGTGCAAATGCCCTTAAAAGTTCTTTTCCATTCAGAGGAGGCAGGTTTGCACTTCTCAGTAATCTGGCATTATTTCCATCCAGGTACGGTGACCATGTTCCCTAGGGATGCCTTTTAACACAAAGTTTTGCCTTTGTGGTATCTTGACCTGGAGGTAATGGCAGCAGTTACAATCTGTTTGTATCATAACACCTGCATAGCAGATAAAAATCAGATTATGGTTATCTATAATATGGTATTTATTTTGCTCTGAAAACAACTTCTATTTCAATTAGGTAAGTAGCACTTGGGAGTATTGTAAACTTGTGGGTATTGTAATATAGTCTATAGAAGCAAGAGTCTCATTATCTTTTTAGATATTGCCATTTTTAAGAGATGTTTTGAAACCCACAGAAAACCAGAAATTTTGTGCGAATAATGTTTACAGCTATCTTTGCCAAGATGCTGATGATACTGTCTCTGTTGTGGTCTATTTTTACTTCAATTTCTTGCTATTGTACCAATTACCCAATTCAAATCATGGTTTATGAGACCATGGTTTATGCTTTGATGCCAATGGAATTGTACCATAGACTCATAGGCTTTCTTCTTCCTTGGTTTCTCCCGTTACTTCTCACCACTGGATGGGCAACAATCGGGAGAGATTTATTTATAACCCCCCACACCACAGTCTGTTGTTCGATCAAGTCTTTGTGAAGAAAAGCAGATGACTGCATGTATTCAGATGGTTCCTAGATGGCTGTTCTTTTTCCTTTAAATCTATCTGGCCTTTGGAAGAAAATCAAGGAGCTTGTAGTACTTCTTCTCCCACAATGATACCATAACCTGCCTCAGCCAGATGAGAAGATAGATGTTGTCTCAATGTCTGCCAACATGTTGAAAAGAGGATCCAACATATTAATTATCAATGACAACTGCAGTGCCTACACTTTCATTTCCATTTGAAGTGTTACATCTGGTTTGGGATAATATAAATTCCCAAATTTTCTATATCTCAGAAAGAGTTATCACAACACACTGAAATTCTCCTGTTGACTTTTCAAATTTGTTTTTTTGCTGAAAATTTCCTGCGGCAAAATTTGGGTGGCTCTCACAAAAAAAAGTGCAATTTTGCATAATATACACCTTTTTTTTGTCCCCCCAAAGGTGTGTGGGTTTTTTTTTTTACACAAACCTTGCTTTTGTCCAAAATGATCTTTTAAAAACAAGAAAAAAAAAGGTCCTAAATGTGAAAAACCTAAAATGGCACACAGAATTCTCTGAATTAACAAGGGAAAAAACCTTTGAAAATCACTTGTTTTTTGATGTGAGAATATTTACATGTCTGCATTCAGGTTCATGTTCCTAAGGGCATGGTCAATAATGCTTGAAGATGTTCAAGCATAGGCTGTATCTGATGCTGTTTGGTTTGAATATGGAAACATATGAAGCATGCAGCAGTTGTGTTCTCCAGATTAAATATGTTAAGCTGCCTTCTGGAAGCAACCCATTTTCTAATTTCTTCCAACACACGCCTCCATAGGGAGTACATACCAGGAACTATCAGCAGGCTGTTCTGTCCCAGTTGCTCAACTCAGGTCTCCTGGGAGAATGAGTCAGTGGGAGGAGAGATAAAGAAAGTATGTCAACATCCATTTGTAGGCCTCCCCTCAACTTTCATCTGTAGTAGCCTTATCTTTTGAATTTATTTATTTCTGTGACAGTGGTCTTGAATTATGAAACCAAATACTTTGATGTATTTTCTCTTCTCTTGATACTTTGTCACAATTTCCTTCTTCAGTCATCTAAATGCATCTTGTTTTTAAAAGAGACATAATTGTAATAACATGGGAAGATAAATTCCTGAACCTCTCTAGTTTTTGACTTTAGCAAGTTGGTGAATGTCTATATATCAGTCTTGCATGTGTGAGAGTAAATACAAAAGGAATATTTCCTTTCCCCGCTTCTTTGTCTTCTCAAACTTCACTAGCAGATTAGTCAGTCTCTCTGGAAGTATGGCTTGTATACTGCTGAAATTGTTTAAAATCAATTTATGCCAAGTTGTATGCAAAAATCAACAACTTTGCTGCATAATACAACCCTGTGAAAAAACCGTCTCAATGAGCAATTATCCCAGGTGCAATCTTTTGTGTAAACCAAGGCTCTGTAAACTATCACCCATTCCCAAGTGATTTTCTTCATATTCTTGTGCCATCCTTGCTTGCTACTTGCAGAACAGTAGATGGGGAAACAGTGTATTTAATCAACAAGTCTGTCCCATCATCCAGGTCATGATCCCTTCTGCTTGAACACACTGTGGATCTTATCAGAGGTGGGGAGACCCACAGCTTTCCAGATGGCATTGGCCTGCAGCTTTCAGCATTCCTCACTATTGACTACTGCTGATCTACAAGGTGGGCACTTGCAGTCCAATTAAACTATGATATGATACCACTTCCCCTCTTCCCACAGGCTAAAATCTACTGTTAGCTCACTCTGAATAGACAATAGAATCAATGAGAACTTAAATAGTTAATACTACAATCTCCATCTCTTTTCTTCGTTCACTCTCACTCCAATACCCAGCACCTGGCCTGGCCTCTAAACCAGCAGAAAAAAAGAATAAATGGAAGGCACATGGTCCAGGGAATTTTTTCCCCTCAATCTCTGCTTGGCAGAGCAATGCCCAACCACAGCAGTTTGCCTGCAGTGGGGTTGATCTGGCCATGTATTTGAGCACAGCACCAGGCAAAGCCTAGCAGACTGCAATTAAGGGAAAACAATCTGAGGCTGATTTACTCAAAACATCTTAATTAATTAAATAAATCAATTAATTAAATTCCTGCATATAAGTGCTGCTGGCCATGGCCTCTGAGGGAGAGAAGAGCAACCAGTATTCTGCTGGACTACAACTCCTCCACTGCCATCCCTTTTTCTGGAGTGTTGCACCTCTTTAGATTGTAATCCTTAGGGCAGGTGGGTGGAGGTGCATCAACATGTCTTGGGTCTGTCCTCTGGTACTAAGGTATCCTAATGTCCATTCGTGAAGAAAAACAAATGCATTTAAAATTACTGGCAAGGCAGAAAGTAGTTTCGTCCTCAGCATAAAACTGTTGTCAAATATCAACTCCCCACATGCATCAAAACATCAAAACATTGCTGTGAACATGGAAAAGAACAGATTTACACACCATGACCAACCTCCAGCCTGAGTGGTACCTCCTGTGAATTATGCCCTCACTCACCACAAGTACATGTTGATTCATTCACATTTCCTCAAAAGCACTAAGTTCACATATTGAACTGGGGTGGAGTAATCAAGAGATGTAAAATCAGTTCTCCCTTTGAGCAGGAACTGTTCATCAGGAGAAGAGATTATGGAGGATGGCTAAGCTTGACTGAGTTCAAGGTGAAAGAAACTCCTTTCTTTCCCCAAGGTGTTTCTTATCTTTTGAAACAGGTGTCAGTGAACAGAACCTGTTCACCTACAGTAAGAATAAATCCCCTGAGCCTGGCAAAAAGTTGCTTTTTTGATCTACAGCTCTAGGCCATTTCTACTACACTCATATAGCGGGAATTACTTCCACTTTCCAGGTCCTAATCCCTGGGTTTTGCAGTTTAGACCTCCCTAAATCTGTAAAACCCAGGATTCCATAGGATGTTGAAAGTGGAATAATTGCGCTATATGAGTGTAATAGAATGGGTCTCACAAACCCTGAGTGAATGCAGCACTTCAGCAGCTATTGTGGTTTTGTAGTAAGTGGACACGACTGCAGAGAGAGAACAGTGTCAGGTTCCCAGCTGACCATAACAGCTTCATAAGAGGAAATCACTGGGCTGTTGAAGTGTACCACATCTGTATTAGGGTATCTTCCAAGAGGTATCAGTTCCTGTCTAACTTTCCTGGGCACTGTAACTTTGATGAAGCTATCTGAGGTTTTACCTGTTTCTCTTCACAATATCTCCCACTCCGTTTAAAAAGGCCAGCGGGAAGACGTGACTGTGTCACAAGAAAAGGGCTACTATGTAGCCCGCTCCCAAAGGAAGCAAGGCAAGAGCTGGCTGTTGGTTAAGTTTCTCCATATCTCAATCCCCAAAGGGCCAGGCATTCCTCTTCCGACACAAGAGAAACGGGAGGGGGAGAACGGGGAGGACTGGTGGTCCGCGGCTGAAACGTCCGATCTCCAACATCCCTTCCGCCGCCCTTCTTTTCAATAAGTGCCCCTCCTTCTTCTCCCTACTTCCTTCTACTTCTTTGTTTTTCTCACTCTCGTCTCACTCCGTCTCGGTGGCCTACCTTGCTTTTCCCAACATCGTTCTCAACGCACCCTTTAAGTTTCTGTATTCCAATCAGTTTATACAAGTCACTGTTGCGATACTACCTTCATCCCAGCCTTGAGGCAAGTCACTTTTCGGACTTTCCAACAAAATCCGACCACGCTTTTTTGGACTAGGTTCCCAGTGTTGTAGTCCAAAAGCAGCTTTCTCCAGGGAGGCAAGGACCGCACCCAACTCCTAATGGGGCTACAGAGGAAAACACCAGTTGCTGGTTTTTGAGGGAGTGTCAAGTAGCTGCAAATTCTTTGTCCAATTCTTGGCTGTTTTTAAAACATTTTTTCTTCCAGAAGTTCGGCCCCCCTGAGATTTTCCTGCCCCAAGGGTCGCATTCACTTTGGCAGGCTCTTGAGCACCACCGCGCCCCTTTGGATCGTCGCAGGGTCCGCCGTGCCTGCTGGGGTGCGAGCGGTCTCTTGCCTTGCGCCTCAGGTGGAGACGGCTCGACCGCGACCGACTCCCGGCAAAACGGGCGCTGGGGTAGGCAGGCCGCGCTCCGCCCCTATGGCTGTCGCCGGGGTCGGGAGCAATCCAAACAAAGCCCCGTTTGCTCAAAGGCTTTTGTTTATTTACAACATCTAATTAATATCGAGAATGTACCGCCGCTATGGGGGACTTCTCGCGGGAAGCAGAATGATCTAGGACACGTTCGAGAGCAGACCTGAGCTCTTGCGTCCGCGGGCCAGGTCTCTCCTGCTCCGGCTCGTCCCTCCCCCGCTCCCGTGGCCTGGACGCAGTAAACCTACCCAAGCCCGGGCGGACCGGAGTCCGGGCGGAAAACCAGTGGGTCTCGCACCAGAATGTCATAACGTCGCTATCATTCCACTTTCAACATCCTATGGAATCCTGGAGTTTGCAGTTTCTTTGAAAACCCTTCCTAAATCTGCAAACTCCAGGATTCCATGGGATGTTGAAATCGGAGTGGAGCACTATAACAGTCTGAGTGCGGAACTGGCCTTACTTTTCCCTTACTGGATCCATATGCCTTAAGATCATGCCCGTGCTTGTGGTTTTTCGAAAAGGGGCAGCTCCCAAATCCCCAGCAACCCCCAGCTACAGGGACCGTTTTTAAGGCGGGGGAGCTCCTCAATATTGTTGATTTTGTTTTAATCACACTTTCCAGGAGAGTAGCATGTTACTTTTTCTCTCCATTATCATTCAAGATTCCTCAACTACTACGTATCTTACAAGCACAGCGTTTTACGAAGTGCCCTTTACGTGTTTACTGTAGGTGACTCCTGAGGGTAAGCGTCCATACTGCACAGTGACCTGCAGACTTTCTTATTCCCAGAGGGGCTCTAACCACTTGATTTTTTCTTTTCAGCCATTGTTCGGGTTTAGTTTCCCTAGATAATGCCCGAGGAGGATCAGCCACCTAGGCGTCTTGGTGGTCCAGTTTTGCCACATGATTCGGAATAGTGCTCAGTTTCCCCCCCAGGAGAGATGGGCTCCTCCCGCTCCCCCTCCCTAATTGCCCTAAGGCACGGAATTGAGTAAAAGGCACCATGCCGTCGGCTGTGTCGTTTGTGTGAGTGTTAAATGTTGAAACGTGGTGCTGGAGGGAGGTTCTACCGTGGGCTGCTAAAAAGACAAACCTATGGGCGTAAAAAAGCCTGACTTTTCCCCCCAAACTAAGATGTGTAACTGAGGCAATTTCCCCACTACAATGTCATCGCGCTACCTTCCAATAACCCCGCCCAATCCGGTTTTGCAGTTTATGCAGGTGCAAGAGCTCTCTGGTAGTAATTCTCAGTGCCCCTTCCTAACCTGTAAACTCCAGGATTCCATAGGATGTTCGAAAGTGAATCATAGCACTGTGACAAGCGGCAACTGTGGAAATGGCCAGAGTATGTCTTACTTTGGATGCATCATGACAAGATATGCAACTGCCTCACAAACTGCGGGAAGGAGCAAGCCAGCACTGAAACAAAAGAAGCCAGCGCCGTCGCACCTGACGATACTGTTGGAACAGGTACGGTTTTACTTTCTCCTATTCAAGATGGGGCCGTCCTAAATCGAGTTGATTCTACCGGCAATTAATAACAACAAAACCCAGAAACCAACTCCCCGAGCTCACCACCCCGCTCAAATTAGTTTGCACTCAGCATGACAGGAAGAACATCTCCTTGATTTCTCGATGGGGACTGACGTCCACGAAATCCATATTCACGTTACTGGATCTGGCGCCCCGCGGCTCACTCGGCTGCAACAGGAGAGCAGGGAGGCCGCTGCTTGGCTGGAGGCTGCTCGCTCGCCTTCTCCCCTGCTCTCCCCCCCCCCCCCTCCTCCTCCAGAGGAAGGGGCCGCGCCCCCCCCCGCGATGCCGCCCACCCCCGCCGCCGCACACCGCTGCGCCCCTGCTCTTGCTGCCCCTCCTTCCCCAGCGCTGAACCTGAGCCGACAGGGACGGAGAGCCGCGGCGCCGCCACTGCTCTCGGAGCGTTTTCGCGGAGCAGAGGCGCCGGGAGGAAGAAGAAGAGGTGGGGCGGCTGGCGGCGGCGGCGGCGGCGGGGAAGGGAGGTGCAGAGCCGTGTGGCGGGCGCGCGCGCGAGGGGCGCCTGTATTTGCTGTGCACGGTAAGGAGCAGCGCCGGTCCTGGGCTGTGCGGAGGCCTTCTCGGCTCGCGCGCCGCCGGCGCGCTGCAGGGAGAGGAAGGCGCCTACGGACACCGGCCGTGGTGGCGGGGTCGCGGCCGGCCCGGGAGCGCAGGCCAGCTCCGGCTGCAAGAAGCAGTCCCCGTAAGGAACGCGGCTGCCGCTGCTTCTGAAACAGCCCTCGGCCGGGGAGCGTCCAAGGAGATGGCTTTTAGGGTCCCCAGCGGGAGGCGTCTCGGGTGGTTCTGGGACCGGCGTGGGTGCGGCGGCGGGCCGCTGTTTTCCGCTGCCCGAGGAGGCCGCCTCTCTTTGGCCCACTTGGAGGGAACGAGATTGCAAAAGCGGCAGAGGCGCGCGGCGAGCTCTCCGCCCCGCGCAGCTCGAGCCGCGCGTGCACTGCGGGTGTCAGATTTGCTCTCAAGCGGCGGCCGCTCAGCCCAGCCTGAAAGCCTGGCTTCCCCCGAACTGGCTAGGCCGCGGCTCTCTGCCAACAGGCCGGCTTGGAGCAGAGTGGGGTGCCCGCTGGCCATGAGGCTTGTCAGCGGAGCCCGAGGCCCCAGGAGGCGGAGGGGGGAGATGGAGGAAAGGTGGGGGTGCAAGCGCACCGGGTCGCGGGCGAATGAATTAGCCTGGCCACGGGGGGGCGGCGGCGGCGGCGAGGAAGTGGGGGCGAAGGCACCAGCAGGAGCCAGCAGGCGCGCCGTCGTTCTCCAGACTCTGAAGTCGCCCGGCTTGGTCCGGTTTCTGTGCCGCGCTATAAAGTTTTTTGAGGGGGTATTGCCAAGGCACGGTGGCTGTTTTGACAGGTGGAGGTGACAGGTGCTTCTCTCCCAGGCGAGGGGGACCAGGAAGTGTTTCCAAGGTGGGCAGAGCCGCTGGAATTGCACTTGCGTGCAGTTTTTGCAAAAACAGAAAGTGTGGCAAGACGCTGGCCATTTCACACTACACTGTTATGGCCCTTTATTCCACTTTCAACATCCTGTGCAATCTCTGGGGTTCTGAGGCCAAAACAGCTTCCTGGCTGAGAATTCTAACTGTCTCCCTAAACTGCTGAACCCCATTCATAGGAGGCTGAAAGCTGAACCATAGCACTATTAACAGTGTAGTGCAGAAATGGCCAGTGACGAAGACTATCACCGGACTCAGCATAGAGCAACTGGCAGCAAGACCAGAACAAAATAATATATATAAACTACTGGCGAAAGCTTTGAGCCATAAAAATCCAATTTATCAAGCGACGGGGAAGATATAAGAGTCCAGTGCAATGGTCATAAATTCGGCTGTCTCAAATTGGTTGAGCCCCGCAGGGGAGCTCAAGTGCTCTGTGGTCTTTGGAGCTAGGTTGGTTTTTGGGGGGGATTAGCCTTCAGTATAACCTTAGGAGGGGCCCCTGACCTGGCCAATCGGGTGCCTTTAAGATGTGAGGGGGATATTATAAATCAAGGGAAAACCATCTGAGAGGGTCCTCTCACTGCCCATCTCCCCATGGAAGTTAAGTTTTCGTTCTCCCTTGAAGGGCCATCTTTTACCACAACTAGCATGGTATTTATATGTGTGCAAAATCCTGATTGGATTCCACTCAACTCTTGGATCTTAGGTCTAATGGGAAAGTACTTTCAAAAGGACCTGAAGCCTCAAACTAAGCTCCTTTCTTCAGAAATAGTGTTTGTGAATTTTCTGAGGAATTGCTCCCAGTCTCAAAATGCTAGAATTTCTCAGAATCCAAAACACACCCTCCCTCCACAAGCCTGCTGAAATCAATAGCTGATGCAGCACAGGGTTTTTTTTTGAAAAAAGTTTAGTTCATAACTAAAAAGCCAAGCCTTCAACAAGAATGACTTGTTAGGAATTGGGTTTCTTAGATTGCAGTCATGCAGTAACCACTGCACTATTCTACAAGTAACTTCTGGGCCTAGTAATTCCAAATAAATCTAGAGTCATATCTCTAGGATAAGATCTCTGGCTGAGAGCACTATACCTACAGTGCCTTGAACAGTATATATCTGTGTATGTTTACTTTCAAGTGAACTTCCACTCAGTTTAGTAGAGGTTTCCAGAAAAATGTTTTGAGTGCTTGTACACTGATTTACTGATTGTTATGGCGTCCTTTTAAATGGCATTTTTTACTCAATTGGAGACAGAAAAAAAGGATTTAAGGCAGAAGCTCCTTAAATATACCTAAGAGTAAATCCCAAGGAAAACCCATCGGCACTTGCTTCCAATTATGCAATAGACAGGGCTGTAAAAACCCCTTTGCTCAGGAAGTTACCTACAAAGGTTGTGTATTTTGGTGGTATTTACATGGAAATAAATGTGCTTAGATCTGCAAGTTTGAGCCAGTGACTTTGGTTTTAGTTCTTAATTTGACCTTGAGATACTTTTCAAAGTAGTTAATACTTTGTCCCCCCCCCACCAAATGGCAAATCCACATTTTTACATTTCCTTGCTCATTTCTTTTTTTTCTTCCCTTTGTTTGATGAGAGCAGGGTCAGATTTTGGAAGAGTTCCTTTTAAGACGGTCAGTTCAGTAGCCACGCCGTCTCTGGCATTCTAATAACAGTACCAAAGCTTTTCGATCTCAAGAAAGGCTGGTGGGTATGTGTTTTAATGAGTAAAACATGGTTTGGTAGGGATTCGTGACTTTTACCTTGTCAGCAGACCATCAGACTTGGTGTTACTGAATGATATCCCAGCCACTGTCCTCCTGCATGAATAAAAGAGCTGGGTTGGCCTGCATTATGAAACACTAGGTTGGGTCATCCCAGAGCATTAAATGCTTTCAGTTTTGCCTGAGTAGTCACTTTAGTTCTCAGCTGCAGGAGCAGGTTGGATTGTATGTGGCAGAGGACCCTTAGGTATTTCAGCATCCATGCCAAGGCCCAATCTGAGAGGACATCACAAGGCCACTGCTATCCACTGTGTTGCCTTTAAGTCATCAGACTCTTACTGGGTATCGTAGTCACTTCTATTTGAGCTGGGGGTAATGATGGGTGTCGAGTATATCTCAGAGGGTGTTTTTTTTTTTAAAAAAAAAAACCAATCACCCCCAGAGGCTTTTGTCTACCCTTGGCACACACCAGTTGGGATATTCCATCTGAGGGATCCAGCTAGCTTCCAGACCACACTGAGGGGTTTGCCTGTTGCCATGGCTGTCACATCTGCTAATATGTCAGTCTTTGGAATCTGCAGTTTACCTGGGCAAGCAACATAATCTCTGTGAGGCATACTCTCGTTAGTTTGAATCTGGTTATCTCTGTGCTATGTGGAGCAATAAATCAACTGAGAGAACATATGTCCAATGTGTCGATAAATGTTTTTCTGATTTTCGGAAAAACTTACTCTGCAACACTGGAAGTGGACAGTCACCATGGGGCTGGGGGACCACTTCTCATCACTGTTCAAAGGGGTCACCCATTTTGTTTTTGTTTTGGAGATGTTTTCAAGGTCTTCAGAAATTAAAGCACATGTGAAAATTAACACTTACATGTAAAATAGATTAAAAATTATCTCAAATCCATTAATTTTTCTTGAATCCATTAATTTCCTATTCATTGACAAATAATATTCCCTATTGATACTTCATGGATTATTATTACATATATATATATATATATACACACACACACATATATAGATATATATCTAACCTTAATTGGACTTAATTGTATTTTTACCATTTGCCCCAGTTTGCATAGGGATGGATGGGAATAAGGCAAGGTCGGGAATTTTTTTGAGGGCATCCCAGCTCATAGCCATCCCTTCCCCAAATTGGGAGAATTGGAGGGTAGGGTATCAGGAATCATAGAACCACAGAGCTGGAAACAGATAGCTATTTAGTCCAGTCCCCGGACCACAGTAAGAGACAATCAAAAGGCACTATGAACACAATCATCCACCTTTGTTTAGGACCTTTAAGTTGCCAAGGCAGAGTGTCCACTCTCAATCCAGGCAGTCAGCCAGAGCAGCTGATAAGGGCCGACAGCAAGCAACAGTTTCAAATGGTGAAAGTTCCTTCTTTTAATCTAGTAGAAAACAGACATCAGTTAATTAGGCACCAGCTGGGTTAAGCTGTGAACCTTAAAAAGCTCAGCCATTCCCCTTTAAGACTTGTTCAATGATTAACTTACCATTTCTCCTGCCATGTCTCTGACCCCGGACTTAGAACTGTATTGACTGTGTTTTGATTTATGGATATTGCTGGAATGTTGCTATGCTTTCTAGTTGTTTTGAGTCCTGTTCTTATGAGATTAAAAGAAGGAACCACATTTTGAAACTGTTGCTTGCTGTCGGCCCTTATCAGCTGCTCATTGGCTGACTGCCTGGATTGAGAGTGGACACTCTCCTTGGTTAAAGGTCCTTAACAGAGGTTGGATAGTTGTGTTTCATAAGTGCTTTAATTGTGTCTTTCTGCATTGCAGGGGACTGGACTAAATGGCTCTTGTGAACTCTTCCAGCTCTGTGGTTCTATGATTCCTGATACCATACCCTCCAATTCTCCCAA
>CAOKZL010005308.1:0-11005 GCA_948472985.1 Iguana delicatissima | reverse complement strand
AATGTAAACATTTTCCAGAGGTCAAAAAAGATTTTGGGAAAAAAAGAATAAATAAAAAATTTAAAAACCAAAAAATTTAAAGTTTTCCCTTTTTTAATTTTAACTTTTTTTTACTCAATATGATGCATCAAATTGAGAAGAAAAATAGACAATATGAGACACTTATATTATATATTTTTTCTCCAATGTTTCTTGCAAATTTTTTTAAAAGAGAGGGTATACCCAAAATTTCCGGGAAAATGGTTGGAAAAAAACTGGGGGGAATATTTGGAAAAATAACTTGACGGGAAAATTTTAAAATTTCAGAAAAAAAAAAAGGGGGAAGGGAAAAAATTTGAAATAGTAAAGGGAAATATTTGAAAAATATTTTTAAAAATTATGTTCATGGATAATGGAATAAGAGGTTAATATAACAGAAAAAAATTTAGTATATTTGAATAAAAAATTTTGGGTTAAAAGGGGCCCACTAACAAAGAGTTTTGGGGAAATTTTCCCAGGAGACTGCAAGTAAATGATCAGTTAAAAAATTTTTAAAAGAGGGAAGACTGTGAGAGGGAAGCAAAATGTTCTTTATTTTTTTTATTTTTTTTTTTTTATTAATATTGTTGTAAAAAAAGGGGAAAAATCTTATGTAAGGGAAGAAGGATTTGAAAATACTGTTTTTTTTTGTTTTTCTTTTTAAAAAAAAAATTTTTTGAAAAAAAAAAAAAATACCCTTTTAAGCATTCCCTTTTGAAAGATTTTAGGTTTCCTATTTTCTCTGAAACTTCAGAATTTTAAGAATTTTCCCTTTTCCCCCCCACAAAAATTCCCCATTTTTTGTTTTAGAGCCTTTGGGGTTTCCCTTTTAAGGGTTTTCCTAAAAAATTGTGGCTATCAGCGGGCAGTTACCCAAATTTAAAAGTTTTTTTCCCCTTTTAATTAGTGCAAAAAGTGTACCACTTTTTGTTTTTGCCCTTTTCCCCTTAAGCTCCAAATAAACTAGTATCTGACTTTTCATCCCGTCACCTTAAATATAACCCAACTAGAAAAATGATATAATTTTATGTATTTTTTAATACCATCCAAATTCCCCTTTTTGGCCATTCCCCCTTTTCCCAAAAGGGGACACCTTTTTTCCTTGAAAGAAGTTGCTGGAACGGATGGCTACCTTAAAGGGGTTTATTAACTCCATATCTGGAGAAAAAATTTTAAATATTTTTTACAAGTTGTAAAAATTTTTGGTCAAAACTACCAAATTTTACAAAGTTTTTTAAAAGGGGCCCAGCTTTAAAGATTTGTTGATTTTAAGGGTAGTTTTTTTTAAAGCCGGGAAAAATTTCCATTTGGAGGAAGGAAGTTTCATATAATTGTTATTTTGTTTCCAAACTGCCTTTGTGTGTTTTTTGCTCCATTTTTATTCCCCATAACAAGAAAAAAAGTATCAAATACTGGGGGGGAAAATTTTTTTCCCCTTAAAATGTTCAAGAAATGTTTATTTGCTGCTTGAAAAGGGGGTTAGTGGAAAGATGGGACACTTCACTCATACCCCGCCCTTTTTTGCCTTGGGTCAAAAAAAAGACCCCCCCAGGTGGCCAAACTGTAGCCAAAACCCCTTCCTGCCCAAAGGTGTTTTTTTTTCTTTTCCCCCCAGGGGGCCCTTTTTGTTACAGTGCCAAAACCCAATGGGGAACCCCTTCCAAAACCTTTTGGAATTCAAAAATTTATAGCTCGAAAAAGGAAAAAGAATTAAAACATTTTATTTTTTTGTCCAAATCCAGTCAAAAATGGGTGTATTTTTACAAGTGTTTTTATTTTTGTATCCCAAAAAATTTATGTGGCCAGTTCCTCTCCCAACTTTTTCCAAAAAGTTGCCAAAAAAAATTTTAAGGAAGGTGAGTTTCACCTCAAAAAAGTCCCATGAAACTATTGTCTCAGATTTTTGGTATAATTGACAAAGGCAGATTCTTTAATTTTTTCCACTCTTTGGAGTGTGCCCACACCTTTTTTACCAGTTGGGAGTGGAAGAATTGCAGTGCCAAAGTGCTAGGACTTTTTTATTTTTCAAATACAACAAAATCCACAATCAACAAAAAAGGACACCTTTTAAATTTTAAAAAACTCCAAAACACAAAAAATTTTAAAATTTTGAAGCTTCAATGGCTTGCTCATCAGGAAAGATGTTAAAAATCATACTAGAGGAGGAGTGATAAAAGTTAGAGTCACAGGTCAATTTGGGCTTGGGAAATTGCTCTGTTGGTAATGATGGGGCCAGGGATTTGCATAGGAAAAGGGGCCCCCCCTTCTACCAAGGAAAATCAGGGACAAAAAGCAATAAAGACAAGTAAAAAATTTTAACCATATTTAACAGAAAAGTAACTTCCCCTGGAGGGCCCCGGTTTGTCCCCGGGTTTAAAATTTTAATGTCACCTTAACTGACAACAGAAAACATCTGGGCAAATGTAGGCCTGTATCTTAAAGTTGTCGCCATTTTTCTCTTGATGGGTTTTTTTTTTCCTTTGCCTGATGGGAAACCTTTAAGCTTTGAAAGCTTTTCCCTAATGTATTTTATGTGTTGGAGTGGTCAAAAAGATTTTCTTTGATTTTATTTTGTTGATTTTGCTGATGGCCAAACAGCACTGTGGGGTTTTTTTGGTTATAGGGTTTTTTAGTGTCACTGCCACCCCCCCTTTTCCCAAAGCTGGTTCTTCTGAGTTCAGATGCTGTTTCACAACAGCAGAGGAGTGTGGACAGCAACAATTCACTATAACAATCCATTGTTTTTTCCAATTTTTTGAAGGATCGGGGGTTTTCCCCTCCCCTTACACTGAACAGTGCTCTATTCCATTTTCAGCATGTTTTAAAAATTCCCGGGGGATTTGCCAGGGGGGGGGCTTTTGAATCTCGGGCCAAGAGTTTTTGGCCCTTTGGTGAACCAAAAACCCCAAATTTCTAGGATGTTAAAAAAAGTGAAAATAGCACTATAACAGTGTAGGGTGGAAAGGGCCCTTTGGGTTTTAAACCAAATATTCTTTTTAAGACCTTTTTTCTTTTTAAAAAACTAAACTCCATAGAGGGAAAAATTTTTGGGGTAATAGTTTTTTTTAAAATTGGGGGGCTTTTTGGGGGAAATGTGAAAGGGAAGACAGTTATGAAAAAGATTTTTGGCCTTTTGGATACATGAAAGAAGAGAAAAAATTTTGGTTTTTAACCCAGTTGACAGGGAAATTTTTTTTGGGGAAAATTTTTTTCCCCATGGTGTACCCTTTATCCTGGGGAAATTTCTCCAAGATGCGGGAAAAACAAAGCCCCATTTCCAAGGCAGGGGGAATTTGCCCCCTGCTGCTACTCACCGGATTCTTTTTGGGCCCCCGGTCGGGGTCTGGGGTAGGAGGAGCAGTGGGGTTTTCGCAGATCCGCACTGCTCCAGCATCCAAAAGGGGCCGGTTTCCCTGGTTTGGCCCACGCCCGGGACTGCTAAAGCTCCCCACCCAAAAGCCCCTTTCCCTCCAGGCTCCCCCGGGGGGAGCCTGTGAATCTGCTTTTAAAGGGGAAATTAAAATGGTGCCGCGGGGCTTTTTTAAAAACCCTGAAAATTAGGTTTTTCAAAAACAGGGTGGAGGACCACTTGGGTTTTTTTAGGGCTGGGGTCCCATTTCCCCCAAAGAGTCTAAACCAGCCCCGTTTAAAAAGGGGCCAGAGGGCCTTTTTGGGGGAGGATGCACTGCACCGTTTTTTTTTTTAAACCCGTGGGGAAATTCCCAAAAGGAAGAAATTTAAAGGAATTTTTAAAAAATAACTCTATTTTAGTATAAAGTTTTAGACATGACTCTTCTAAAAACAATGTTAATGCAAAATTTTCTTTTAAAAACAGGGTTTCCATTTCACACAAATAAAAAACAAAACAAAATAAAAACATGGAAAAACCCCATTTCTTTTCCCTGAAAAAATTGGGGGTACTTTTTTTCAGTTTGGTCCAAACCAAAAGAAAAATAACTACTGCAGTTTGGTTTGGGTTGTTATTTTGGGGCCAATAAATAAAAAAAACAGTAAATTTCACAAAACACAAAAATCGCAGTGGCCAGCTGAAAATTTGGTTTTTTCTCCCAAAAAAACCCTTTGCACCCCCCTTTCCCTGAATTTTTTAATTTTAAACTTTTTCCCTTTTCCAGTTAAATTTTAAATTAATTTTAAAATAACCCACCCTCCCGATTTTTCCAGATGCACAGGGGGCTCCGTTTTTAGGCTTTTTAATGGTAATTCCTGCAAAAGGGGGTGAGGGGCAACTTCCCCGTCCCCCAGGCCCCTTAATCTGTCAGTCCAAATTTTTCTTTGGCCCTATGAAAGCATGGAAAAAGCTTTGCTATAACAAAAAAAGTTTTTGCCAGGGAAGAACTTGGGAAGAAAAGGGGGCAGGGACTCTCCAAAGGGGTACAGGGGGGGCTGCCTTTACAGTTTGGGAGGCAGTTCCTTACAGCAAAAGTTTGGGAAAGGTGGCAGAAATTCTCCTGCTTTCCCCTTGTGAATAAGAAAGGTTTTTACTGTCAGTGAGAAGAAATTCACTGCCACTTTATTTGGCAGAAAACATTTGGGCTCCACATGGCCTTTGCCTCAGACAAAAATTTTTTAAAAGCCCTAAGGAAAAAATTTTTTTCCCTTTTAAAAAAACTATAGAATGGCAATAGTTTTCCTGAGTCAGTCAGCTTGCTGAACTTAGACAAAAATTTTTTTCCAACCCTTTCAAGGGCCCTTTGGGAAAGAAAAAAAATTTGGAACCCCTATGCTATTCTGTGCAAAAAATTTGGTTTCCAATGAAACCAAAAATTGAAAAGGGGCTGGTTCTGAGTAGGGGGTGTAAAATTTTTTAGGGGGCCCAAACTTTCAGACTTTCTCACATTTTCCCAGGAGTGCTATTAAACAGTTCAGTCTGAGTGAAATTTTACCCCCCCCACCATTGAGTTTTTCCCCTTTTTTCCTTTAAAAACCCCCCAAACTTGTGATTTTGGGGATTTCTTGTTTTCAACTTATGGAAACCCAAAGGGAAAAATTTAAATGGCTTTTTTTGGGTTTGGGGGACACACCCAACATCACCAAGGGGGTTTTCCCATGGCCAAGCGGGGAATAAAACCTGGGTTTCCGGGGGTTTTTGAAGCCCCAAAAGGTTATTTCTTCTAAAAAAAAAATTGCCCCTTTCCAAAATGGCAAATCAGGGATTTAAAAAAGGGCAAAATTTTGGGCCATTCAACTTGTTTTTCCTTGGCCCTGTTTTTAGGCCAGCAAAAGCACTTTTTAAAGGGAAAAAAAGTGATGGGCATTTACTTCCAAAAAACCCTTTTGAGCGAAAAAAAGGCCAGGGAGTTGAATTATATTGGAAGGCCTTCTGGGGGCTATTTGGGCCCTGGGGAGGGCAGGGGGGAGCTCAAGAGTTAAAAAGAAATTTGCTATAAAAACTTCAGCTTAAAAAAAGAAAATTGAAAAAACAGTTGAAAAAATTTGAAGAAAAACAAGTTAAAAGGGAATGTTAAAAAAGGGTGGTTTTTGGAAGTTTATAAAAAAAAACTCATTAGGGATTTTAAAAAAATGTTCAAGTACAAAAACTTTAAAAAATTAAAAGGGAGAAAAAAATTACCCTTTCCCCGCAAGTAATCTATAAATCTCCACATGTTGCCCTCGCAAATTTTTTAAAAAATTAAAACCCTTATTTTTAAAAAGGCAATAATTTTTTTGCCACCAAAAAATTTTAATTTTTTAAATTACCCCGAAGTTTTTTTACCTCACAAAATCATTCCTAGGAGGAAATGGCCCCCCCTCAAGCTTCTAAGCCAAAAAAACCCTTAAACTTCTCTTATTTAGTAAAGGTTTTTGGGAAATTTTGGAAAAGGAAAGTGGCTTAATTTTCTTAAAAGGGTTTCCCAAAAAGTCTGGGGTTACTAAAGGTTTCACAGAAGTTATTAAAAAAACTGGTAAAGCTGAGGGATTAAATGCATGAAATATTAAAATACATTGTATTATCCAAAGGGGGACAAGATGGTTTGGTATTTCTTTAGAAAAGGGAAAAAATTATTTCTTTTTCTCATTTGCCTTATTTTCCTACTGAATTAGATTCAAAAAATTTTCCCCCCCAACAAGTCCCCCAGAAAGAAAAGGCTTTAACCATTTTTTAAATTTTAAAACAAAAAATTTATAAAAAGGCATCTGCCATCAACTTGTGTTGTTTAATGTACTAATTTTTAAACTGTCCAAACAAAAGGGGAAAAACAAACTTATGCCCCTTTTTAAAGTTTTGGATTAAACTTTTTCCCATCTATTTCCTTTTATCCCGGACTCGTTTTTAAAACATGAGAAAGGCAGGAAAATTTGGTTTGGGTTTTTTCCTTTTTTTACAGTGAAAGGGTTTTGATCAGTTTAATAATCTTTTTTCCAAAATGTTTTTAAAAAATTTGGGAGGTGGCAGTGGGGGCTTTATAAGAAGAAAAAAAGTCTGTTACAGGGAACCCAAATTTGTAAAAGTTTAAATTTAAACCCCTTTAAAAACCAAATTTTTTCTCAGAAAAAGTGAAGATGAGTCCCCCCTTTTTTATTTTTTTTTGGCCCTTGTGGTAAGGATTTGGAAATGTACAAATTTGGGTGTGGCCCCAAAGGGTGTTTTCCGTGGCCGTCAAAATTTTCCCCAAAAAAACCCCAAAAAGTGATTGGGTTTTCCCCTTAAGGAACATTTTTTTAATTTGGGTCCCTGCTTGGTTTAGCAAAGAAAGAAAGAAAAGAAAAGAAAAAAAAGAAAAAAAAAAAGAAAGAAATGGGGCTTCTGGCCCCTTCCCCTTCCCCTTTTTTTTTATTTTTTTACAGCCGGCCCCGGAAAAATCCCAGAGGAATAAATTTTAAAAAAAATTTTTTAAAAAAACCCCCTTCCAAAAATTTTTTAAAATCCTTGCTGTAAAAAAAATAAAGTTAAAAAAACAAAATTGTAAATGTTTTACTTACAATGTTGGGCTAACGCAGAAGATTTTACCCACGTTATGTTTTTTTCCCAAAAAATTTTGGGGCCCAAAAAATTTTTTTTCCCTAAAATTCCGGAAAAAAATTAAAATACTGGGGGAAATATGCCTGAATTAAAAAAAAGGGGTGAATTCAGCTTGTGGATTTTTGGGGAAAACCCCCAGGTAAAATTTAAATTTAACTTAATTAATTAATTTTAAAAATTTAAAAATTTAAATTTAAAAATTTAAATTTAAATTTAGAGAAAAAATGAGTAGCCCCAAAAAACTAAAATTTTTAAAAAAAATCATCACCTTTAAAGATGGGAAATGCCTCTCAAAACTTTGTTTTTAATTAGTGTTCCCCTTCCTTTTGCCACATCTGTATGGAAACTGTGCCAATGTTCTCAACTTTCTCTGGGACAAAAAGAAATCCAGTGTTACTTTTTCAACTCTAACTAGACCTTCACCAATAGACAATGCATGTCTTCATCCTATATCATTCAGTTAACTCTGTGAATCTGGTTAAGATCAACTTTGTTCAAAGTGAATGAAGTGGGCATTTTACTTCTCTGAAATGCATATTGTGGTGCTGAGGACTATAAAATGAAGAGCAATCCCTGTGTGATGATGTAATTTCAAAATACAGTGGAAATACAAAAATGCAATTATGTCCAAGAACCAGTGATGTAGCAGTTTGGCTGTTGATAGGATTCCTGGAGACTAGAGCTGAGCCATGGAAACCCACGAAGTGAACTGTAGCATCTTACACACTGTCAGCTATACAGGAAGGCAAAGGCAAGGGCAAAGGCAAAGACAACCTTCCCTGAATAAATCTTGCCAAGAAAGCCCTAGGACAGTGTCAACATAAATCCGTGTTAATTTGAAGGCACCCAGCAATAACAAATTATGTTCAGGATTTTCTTTCTTGATTATAACAAATAGCTAAATGAAAAGAAAGTGCTAGGAAAATAGTGACAGTGAGGAGAGAAAAAAATAACTCCTGTTATTTCTTCTTCAACGTCTCATTCAGCAGAGTTGTTCTGAATGGTGAAGGGCTTGTTGGGATTGGGCTCAGAAAGGGAAGGGTTGCCTGATATGACAAATTTGGCAGGCCCTTAAAGAAGAAAGTTGCTCATGTTAGCTCAGAACATGACACCACAGTTACAGCAGTGTTCAGGAAGGTTTTTACAGTGCCATCTACTCAAATTTCTTGGATCATTTTCAGTTGCTGTGGTGTGATAACGCAGGCAAGACATGTGATTACATGTCAGCTTTGCCCAGCTTGGCTAGTAAGATCTAGCTGAGATGGCTTGACTAGGGCGTTCCAGGAAGTGGTAAATGCCTCCCTGTATTGGGGGAACTGCCTATTCTTTGAAAAAGGTGGTGGAAGACCTCCCTGGACCTTGGCACATATGAGCATTCTCACTCTATTGCACAGATGTGCTTTTGGAGCAAGGTAATTAAACATGTGCTACCCAAACAGCATTTTTATAGGACACTGATCACACTGGCTTCCATGGACTTTGAACTGCACTTTTTGATACTGTCCCATTTTTTAAAAAAACTTTGTTGAAATCACTAAAAACACCTCCTGCGACTTAGGGGCCACATGCTGCCTGCAGACCTCACTTTTTGACCCCATCTAAATCTCTTTCAATCTTGTTTCAGAAAGGGATTTGGCATTGAAGTTAATTTGGTTATCAAGACCAATTTGCTCCAGAGGAGAGGCAGAGTGTTCCTCTTTTTAAATTTTTCCGGGATTTTTCACAGCCCCCCAGTGCCACCCACCATGGCACCATATCCTATATAGAACCTGTGGAATGGTGAGGAGGCATTTTGGAAACCACGGTTATTTTTTTCCTACAGGACCATCTCAAACAGATGTGGGATTGCAGTCCCCATTTTTCTGTTTGGGTTCCCACCATGTTTTTTATTATCTATGTCCCCATCCAATTGTTGAATTTTGTTTTGGAGCCCCGGTTTTTAAAATGGCTTTCAACCCCGGAAGGACAAAATGGGAAAAAATTCTTCACCTTTTTTATCCCCCTTAAAGAACAAATTTTAAAAAGGAGGGGCCCCAGAAAAACCCCGGGGGAAAGGGCTCTTTGGGCCCCGTAAACCCTTTCGAACCCCAAGGTTCCAAGGTTTTTTTGGTGGCCACCCTTTTTTTCTTTGCTGCAAAGGGCCCCGGGAAAAAGGGATAGCCCTTCTCCCCTCCCCCACTCCTTATTTAGGAAAACCCTTTTAAAAGGTCCCCTTTTTAAAATGTTTAAATAATTTTAAACTGTTTTTTTCACCCCAAAAAGTTTTCCCCATTTTTAAGCACCAAATTTGGGGTTGTTCAATGTGGGGGAAAATTCCCCTTCTTTTCTTTCTTTTTTTCATTCCTTTTTTTTTTTAAAAATTTTTCCCCCCCCCATGTAAAAAATCTTAGTGAGAGGCAGCAAAACAACCATTTAAAATGATTTTAAAACAGTTTAAGATAGCTTGTGAACAAAAACAACCCCAAAATTTTTTAAATCACTTTAAAACAGTGACTAAAATGTATACCAAGATCCCGCATGGTGTAGTGGTTTGAGCACTGGACTATGGGCCTTTCCCCCACTTGCAGCTATAGTGCTATCATTGCACTTTCAACATCCTGTGGAATCCTGGGGTTTTTTAAATTTTACCAGGCCAAAGAGCCCTTTTCCCGGAGAATTCTGGGAAAGGGCCCCTCCCTAAACTGCAAACCCCAGGATTCCATAGGATGTTGAAAGTGAAGTAATAGTGTTACCATTGTGTCCTGGCCTGTCGTCAGAATTTTATGGCACTCAGCTCCAAAACTGATGACGAATTGATGGGTTCACATAGATAATAAATAACATGGTGCAAAACAAAACATGGGGGACTGCAATCCCACAGTGCTAGTTTGTAGATGGTCCTGTGGGAAAAAAAAGGGAACCGTGTTAACACAGTCCCTCCTGCACCATTCCACAGGTTCAAAGGATATGGTGCCATGGTGGATGGCACTGAAAGCTGTGAAAAATCCAGGAAAATTAACAAGAGGAACCTTGCCTCTCCTCTGGAGCAAATTGGTCTTGATAACCAAATTAACTTCAATGCCAAATCCCTTTCTAAAACAAGATTGAAAGAGATTTAGATCAGGGGTCAAAAGTGAGGCTGCAGGCAGCATGTGGCCCCTAGAGTGCGCAGGAGGGTGTTTTTAGTGATTTCAACAAAGTTTTTTTTAAAAAAAGGGACAGTATCAAAAAGTGCAGTTCTCCAAAGTACCATAGGAAGCCAGTGTGATCAGTGTCCTATAAAAATGCTGTTTGGGTAGCACATGTTTAATTACCTTGCTCCAAAAGCACATCTGTGAAAAATGAAATGCTATATGTGCCAAGGTCCAGGGAGGTCTTCCACCACCTTTTTCAAAGAATAGGCAGTTCCCCCAATACAGGGGGCATTTACCACTTCCTGGAAGCCCTAGTAAGCCATCTCAGCTAGATTTACTAGCCAAGCTGGGCAAAGCTGACATGTAATCACATGTCTTGCCTGCGTTATCACACCACAGCAACTGAAAATGATCCAAGAAATTTGAGTAGATGGCACTGTAAAAACCTTCCTGAACACTGCTGTAACTGTGGTGTCATGTTTGAGCTAACATGACAACTTTTTTTAAGGGGCCCGCCAAATTTGTCATATCAGGGAATTCCCCCTTTTGAGCCCAATCCCAACAAGCCCTTCACCATTCAGAAAAACTCTGCTGAATGAGACGTTGAAGAAGAAATAACAGGAGTTATTTTTTTCTCTCCTCACTGTCACTATTTTCCTAGCACTTTCTTTTCATTTAGCTATTTGTTTAAACAAAAAGAGAACCCTGAACATAATTTGTTATTGCTTCCTTTAAATTAAACGGATTTTTTTTTGACATGTCCTAGGGCTTTCTTGGCAAATTTATTAGGGGAAGGTTTTTTTCCTTTTCCCTTGCCTTTGCCTTCCTGTATAGCTGACAGTGTGTAAGATGCTACAGTTCACTTGGGTTTCCATGGCTCAGCTCTAGTCTC
>CAOKZL010005307.1:0-13685 GCA_948472985.1 Iguana delicatissima | reverse complement strand
TTAATTTATTGTTCAACAACTTCCAGAAGGATTAAACAAAATTTGGGGGGAAAATTTTTGTAATAAAATTTTAAGAAAATTTGGGAAAAAGGGTTTTTAAGAAAAAAGCCAGGTGCTATGGGTTTAATTGGAGTTCACAAAACAGTAAATTCATACCACCCCCTTCGTCACAAAAATTTTGGAAAATTTTAAATGTTTTGTTGAAAGAAACCTTTCCTTCAGACAGGCAAGTGGGGAGAAGTCTTCCAGAATGAAAAATTGATCGATATTAGCCTGTTTTTATTTCGAAACTCTTTTACCTAAGGATCCCTCATTTAAAAACTAATTTTCAAAAAAATCACTCGGAATTTTGGGGGAGGGCCCCAAATAAACCAAGTAATGGTTTTTGAACATTTTTTAAAACAAAAGAAATTTCCGGAAAAATTTTTCCCAAAAATTTTTTTGTTAGTTTTTATTGAAAAAAATGGGGTTAAGGGAAGATTTTTTGGTTTTTTCAAGTTTAATAGAAAATTTTTCCTTCTTTGAATTAAATTTTTGTCCTTAAGATATAAAAAAAATAATTTAAGCCAAAAAACCCCAAATTTGAATTTCTAAGGGGGTAGATGTTCCCTTTTAAGATTTTTCCCAATTTTGGTTCTTTCCTTTTCATTAAATAATGGGTCTTCCCAAATAAATTTTTCCCGGGGGCCTAAAGGTGGATTTGGGGTGGGGTGGTCCCCCACTCCCTCCGGGTATTTAAAGTTTTAAAAAAGGGCCCTTAAAACCGGGGCAATATGTTGGGGCAAACCCAGGGGGCTTATTTAGAATTTTGGCCCCCCAATTTTTTAAGGGGCCTTTAATTTCCGGGCTCCCGATGACGGGACTATTGATTTAAAAGGGGGACTGCCCAACCCGCCTTTTAAGGGTCCCTGCCTTTCTGGTCGGAAATAAGAGAAAAAGGGAATTTAGGGGTTAGGCTGATTATTTGAATTTGGGAGTCTTGAAGAGACTAGGGTTTAGGGAGGACTCTGCACCGGTCCTGAAGGGGCAACAGGGGCCCAACGGGCGGCCTGTTTATTTTAAATTTTAAAGGGGATTTCCTCACCAAGGCCTCCCGGGGGTTTGGAAAAGGCAGATTTAGGATAAACCTCTGTTAAAACCGCCCAGGGCTCCTGGAGGTTTTGCCCCGGGGAATTTGGGCCCTTGGGGGGCCGCCCCCCGGCCCCTTCCCCAGCCCTCCCAGTCAAGGCCCCGGGAGGGGGCTAGGCAGGCAAAACCAGCGTTGGTAAAGACCAGAACCCTTTTAAACCGGAAGCAAAAATTCTTTTTTAAAACAAAAAACAATTTGAGGAAATACATTATCCCAAAATTTATTTAAGAGATTTAGGCAGCATATTTTAGGACTTTTTTTTTAACTTTTTTTTGGGTTTAATTTTGGAACTTTCTTTCCCTTAAAACGGGGGTTCCCTTTCCCCTTTATATCAATAGACCAACGGGTGTGTGTTTGTGTGTGTGTGTGTGTCCATCTATCTCCCTCCCTGGTTATTTCTGTATGTGTGGGGGTGAAGAAAGCCAGTGAGGAAGCATTCCCCAAAACAATAAAAAAATCCACAGTCCTGGGGGCAGGGAATCCCAGTGAACAATTATTTAGTAATTTTGGGCCTTTTCCACCCTACAATTTTCTAGTGCTATCATTCCACTCTCAACCTCCTGGGGAAATTTCCCTTTAGGACTGGATTTCGTAAGGCTGAAAGTGGGACGATAGCACTTTAACAGCCTAGTGCAGAAGGGGCCCCTCGGTTTCCCCATTCCTTCGTCCTGGAAAGAAAAGGGAGAAAAAGAGAGGCTGCCTGATCATTGGTCTCTGGGGTCTGCAGAGATGAGGGGATTGAGTACGGGAGGCATTCCGATGGTTAGGGAACAAGGGGCCAACGTGGCCTAGGCCTGCCCTGCAGGCTCACACCAGGGGTGCCAAGGGGGCCAGGCGTCTCCACGGAGGCCGTCTGCCCTTGGGGAGTGACAAGGCCAGACTCTTACCGGACCGCCCCTCGTCCTGCTCCAACGCCCCAGGGTCCTAGGTTTTTGAAAACCGGAAAACGGGCAAGTTTGGACGTGCAGCATCCTGCTCCCTTGTGCAATTGCACAGTCCTGGATCTCAGCGAAGCTGCGATTGTGGAGGGCGGGCTTCAGCATGGCGAGCTTCAGCGGTTGGTTGGACCCACGACCAGCTGGAAGCCGCCTTTTTGGAAACTGGAGCGCCATTTGGGAGAGCCAGAAGCAGCCATTTTGGAAGCCAGCATTTTGATGCCCAGCATTTTGGAGCTGCGAAGCGGGCCATTTGAAGCAGGACCTCTAAGCTGCCGCCATTTGGAAGCCCGGATTTATCTAATGGTTTATACTTTTGGTCAAGCTTTCCTTTCCTCTTAACACGTTGTTGTCTGTTTTCTTTCCCCTTTCTCCTTAATCTTGTAACTAAAATAAAAGGTTGTGTGAATGTGTGATATTCTCCGGTTTTAATACTGCTACCTATTGATAGTGCTTATTCTATAAATGCTAAGAGAACATAAGATAATAAATGTAAGTTTCTTTTTTAAAAATATAATATGTGACTGCCTTAATATTTATATAGAATATGTGCCAATGCCTTGGAGATATATAACATATTCATGGACAGCTGAATTGTATTTTTTAGCTTTTTAAAAATATTCCAAATTTTCAGCTGCCGGGTTTTATGTAGATCTGAAAACTTTGTATTCAAGTTCGTTTGCCTTTCCTGTTTCCCAAATTTGTGCTTCCTTTTCCTGGGGGCTCTGTGTGAGGCCTGGCAGGGTCTTGGGCTCAGAGGTCCCTCTTTCAAGGCGCCATCCCTGCAAGCAAAGGCCCTAAATTCCCCTGGCGCAGGGCCTCACAGGAATCTGCCGGCTTTACTAAAGCTTTCAATATCTCAAATGCTGGAGCCGCGTTTGCAAAGAAGATCCATGCCTTGGCTAGCTCAAACTAAACAAATAACTAAATAAATATAAAAGTAAAACTAGACAGACCCGCTGCCCTACTGACATGGGAGCATCTCCGAGTGGTTGCACTTGAGCTCCATCGGATGGCTACTAGATGCTTTTCAATGGCTCCACTTTAACTGAATAGCCTTAGCCCTAAAATGTTGCCTTATTCAACCCGGACCAGCTTTCCAAACCCAGTCATGCAGGGACCACTTAGAACGGGGTGGGCAAACTTGCCCCCATAGACTGCATATAGTCCCTGGATCCACATTTCCTGGCCTGACGCCCCCCCCCAATCTCCAAAGCCCCCATTCAAAACATCAGCATAGCGTTTGGGGGTTCCCAATTGAGAAGTCATGTGAAAAATTAGCAAAACCCAAATCAACCAAAGGGTTTTTCCCCCCGGAAGGATTTTTTTTTAGTTTTAGAAGTTCCCATGGCTTTCACCCCAAACCCCTAAAAAAACCAAGTATTAGTTTACAAGATTAAGGAGGAAAGGGGAAAAGAAACAAGACTAACAACGTGTTACAGAGGGAAAGGAAAGCTTGACCAAAAGTATAAACCATTAGATACAAATCCGGCTTCCAAAATGGCGGCCTCCGGCTTCCAAAATGGCTGCTTCTGGCTTCCCAAATGGCGGCTTCCAGCTTCCAAAATGGTGGCTTTGGCTTCCAAAATGGCTGCTTCTGGCTTCCCAAATGGCAGCTTCCAGCTTCCAAAATGGCGGCTTCCAGCTGGTCGTGGGTCCCAACCAACCGCTGAAGCGGCCATACCTGAAGCCCGCCTCCACAGATCGCAGGCTCGCATTCGTGGGAGCCTGCGAATCTGCACAAGGGAGCAGGAGTCACAATGACGCGTTTTAGGGAAACTAGGCCCGTTATTTCCGGTCTTCAAAAACGCTGGAGGACCCTTGGGGCCGTCATGGAGCGGACGGAGGTGCGGATCTCCGGTAAGTAGTCTGCTCCTTGTCTCTCCAAAGGGCAGGCGCCTCCGTGAGAGGACGCCTGGCCCCCTTGGCTGCGCCTGGTGTGAGCCTGCAGGGCAGGCCTAGGCCACGTTCACCCTGTTGCCCCTGGCAACCGGGGGATCCCAAGTCCAGATCCTGCTCAATCTCCCTGGGTGTTTCTCTGCCGGGGGCCCAAAAGCAAGCCAATCACTGGCAGCTCTCTCCCTCTTTGTCTCTTTCCCAAGGGACGAAGGAATAGGAAACAGAAGGCCACTTCTGCACTAGGCTGTTATAGTGCTATCGTCCCCACTTTCAGCCTCCTACGAAATCCCAGGATTGCCGTCCAGGGAGGAATTCCACAGGAGGTTGAGAGAGTGGAATGATAGCACTAGAAATTGTAGGGTGGAAAAGGCCCAAAATTACTAAATAATTGCTCACTGGGATTCCCTGCCCCCCGGAGGACTGTGGATTTTTTTTATTGTTTTGGAGGAATGCTTCCTCACTGGCTTTCTATCACCCACACACATACAGAAATAACCAGGGAGGGAGATAGATGGACACACACACACACACACACACATACACACACGTTGGTCTCTGCAAACTTTTTATTAGGAAATAGACCAACATAATAATAATAGATGAGTAAAGAAAAGAAGAAAACAGAAAAAAGAGTAGAAAACCATACATACACAAAGGGAAGCCAAATCCTACCCCCCCAAAAAAGCATACTACAAAATTATACCAGTTTAGTGAACTGTACAATTATTTCTTTTTCTTATCTCATAAAGGACAAAATTATATAATTCCAAAGACAGTCCAAATTTTCCTATTAAACCACATACAATATAACCAAAAGGATCTTCCTTTATTTTCTTTGCCTGCTCTAGTTGGTGATTTCAGATATAGCACTCATAGAACAATAAATTATTTTAAGAAACTTTTCCCCATAGAACCCTACCTCCCTTTGTTTTTCTTAAAGCTAGTGCTTCCAAAGACTAGTTCTTAAGGTCTTATAAATTGTCCATTTTTTCCCTTACTTTCCTAGAGTGATTTTTTTCTTTGAAAATCTCACGTGTTTCTCTACTGATTTTTATTTTTCTTCATACAGTAGAGTCTTGATTATCTGACATAAACGGGCGGGCTGATAGTGGATAGCCGAAAATGTCGGATAATCCTGGTCCCATTGTGGCGGCCACGTTTGGGGCCATGTTGGGGCGCAGAAATGCCTACAGCCACGCCCCCGAGCCAGCGACGTCGGATAATCCAAAATGTCGGATGACCGAAGGATGGATAATCGGACTGTTGCTGTTCTTGTGAAGTTTATCTCTGGGGTTTTTATTCTGCTTCAGCTCCTGGCTTATTTTCTTTAATTACACATTTGTCTCAATTGATCTAAATATTCCATTACAATATTTTAATATTCCATAGTACTGTGTATTTAATGGTCACATTAGAATGCTCAGATAGAACAGATAAATTCAAAGCTATATTTTGTCCTTTATCCATAACCCTGGACCTGCAAATCTATTAACTAGTTATTTTTCTTAATTTCTTAGCGAAGGGTTTAATTAGGGATGGGACAAATCCAGAATAATCCGAATCCATATCCAAATCCCTGGAAGGTTCTGGGAATCCACAAATCTCACAAACCTCAAATTGCTTTTTAAATTGTTTTTTAAAAAGGGTTGAAAAAGCAATTGTTAAAAAAACTTTTTAAACTTTTTAAAACCTTTTTGAAACAGGACTTAAAAAAACCCCTATTTTTGGTTGGTGGATTTGAAAGATTCGGTTCATCTCTAGGGATTTGGATTTGCAAGTCTGGAATCCTTGCCAAGGATTTGAGGATTTGCAGACTGGGTTGGCCCATCCCTAGATTTAATCATTTACCCCCATTGTAGCTATACTCCCGCATTTAGCCTCCGCATATATACAGATGTAGCCTCCCTGCTTTTTTTTTTTTTTACTTTCAGAAAGGTTCTTTCTGCCAGATTCCAGCCGAATGTTTGCTTCCATGGTCGCCCTGGAGATGAGAAGGCTGTGAGCCCAACAGAAACCAGCCATTGCCTTTCTGGCTGTCGCTGTGGGTGGATGCTCTTGTGGGTTGTCCTGCCAGGGGTATCCCACGTTCGCCTGCCTGCGACTGCGTTGTTGTGTTCTTATCAATAATGGCCCTCTTGAGACGGTTCAGGGTAAGGGGCCACAGGGAGAGCTGGGGGGGATGAGATGGCCAGTGTGTGTGTGTGGGGGGGTCCATCTTCTTCTTGGTTTGGACCCCCTTCCTCCTTTCAGGCCCCTTTGGGACTAGGAGGCCAGCCAGCCCCTCCTCTTCCTCTGAGAGGTTCCCCATTTATCTCCTTTGCAGGAGCTGTGGAAGAGGTGCCCCCTCTTCTGCTTCAGAGACAGAGACCAAGAGGAGGTTTCCGAGGCCCATCCAAAGTAAGTCCCCTCCAGCCCCCTATTCCCTTCCAGGGCAGGGCCTCCCACTCCCTCCCTCCCCACAGGACACCTTCATGTCCCTGTACCCCAGGGGAGAACAGACCAGCCAAAATAGAGATGGTGGGGTTTGCAGGAATGAAAGGGAGGGTCTGCCTTTGCACTTTGGCCCCCGAGTCATCACTGAGAGTTTTCAGCCCTGCCCATCTCGAGTCAGTGCAGTTGAGTGGAGGAGATGGAGGCTCTTGTTGACCCCCAGGGACTTCCTAGATCATCCCTATGGTCTCATCCAGTGAGATGGATTCTTTGAGGTTCTGACATTTCTTTGCCTTTTCCTGCCCATTGCAGTTCTCCAGGAGCCTCAGGAAGCCAGCATTTCAGTGGAGTCCCCCGTGGGACATACACGGTGCAAAAGCTTCCTTCATCAGGGGTAAGAAAGAGAGTCTCTCTCTGATCCATCAACGGGTCGTCTTTTCACTTCCCCCCTTCCTCAGCTCCTACCTAACTGCAGTACCGATACCATCCCACGAATGGTCTACATTCTGTGGGATGGTATGGGGCACACTGCACTTGAGCTGAGGGAGGGGGAAAGTGAAAAGACGAAGCCCGTTTATAAATCAGAGACTCTCTTTCTTACCCCTGATGAAGGAAGCTTTTTGCACATATTTATGTCCCACGGGCTGAAATGCTGGCTTCCTGAGGCTCTGGAAACTGGGGATAAGAAAAGGCAAAGAAATGCAGACCTCAAAGAATCCATCTCACTCAATAGGGATGATCTAGGAAGTCCCTGGGGGGGTCACAGGGAGAGCCCATCTCCTCCACTGAACTGCACTGACTCCAGACTGCAGGGGCTAAAACTCTAGTAACTTTGGAGGCCAAGTCCACAACCCTCCCTTTCATCCTGCAACACATCTTTATTTTGGTCCACTGTGTTTCCCTGGGTACAGGGACATGAAGGTGTGTGTGGGGGGGAGTGGCGGGGAGCCCCTGTGCCCTGAAGGGAATGAGGGGACTTTGTGTTGGATGAGCCTGGAAACCTCCTCTTGGTCTCGGTTCTTGAAGCAGGAAGAGAGACCCTTCTCTTCCACAGCTCCTGCAAAGGAGATAAATCAACCTCTGGGACTGCATGGCCTCCTCATCCCAAAGGGGCCTGAAAGGGAGAGGGATCAAAACCAAGGAGTGGACCCCCACACACACACACTGGCCATCTCATCCCCCCAGCTCTCCCTGTGGCCCCTTACCCTGAACCGTCTCAAGAGGGCCATATTGATACAGAGCACAACAACGGCAGTCGCAGGCAGGCGAAAGGATAAATACCCTGGCAGGACAACCCACAAGAGCATCCACCCACAGTTGGCTAGTTTTGTTGACTACAGCCTTCTGCAGTACGTTCATGGAAGCAAACATTGGCCTGGAGACGGCAGAAAGAACCTTCTGAAAACGAAAAAGGGGGAGGCTACATGTGTATATATGCCGAGGCTAAATGCGATGAAATCAGGTAATGATAATCCACCCACTACAGGATCTGCAATCCCTCAAATGGTAACGGCAACCCAACTTGCAAATGCAAATCCCTATGAGAAAATGGCGTGAAACCGAATCTTTGCAATCCCACAACATGCAGGGGGTTTTTTAAGTCCTGCTTTCAAAAAGGTTTTAAAAAGTTTGAGAAAGATTTTGACGGTACCCCTTTTTCAAACCCTTTTTTAAAAAAAAACAATTTCAAAAAGCAATTTGAGGTTTTAGGATCTGGGATTGCCAGAACCTTCCAGGGATTTGGATATGAATTGGATATTCTGGATTTGTCCATCCCTAATTGAACCCTTGGACGGAGATTAAGAAAAATAACTGAGTTAAATAATTGCAGGTCCAGGTTATGGATAAAGGACAAAATATAGCTTTGAATTTATCTGTTCTATCTGAGCATTCTATGTGAATGATTAAAATACAATGGAATATTAAAATATTGTAATGGAATATTTAAGAATACAATTGAGACAAATGTGTAATTAAAGAAAATAAGCCAGATATGAAGCAAATAAAACCCCAAGATAAAGATTCACAAAATCAGTAGAGTCTCGATTCTCATATTTAGGTCATCCGACATTTTGGTATCCGACGTCGGGCAGGTTGCTTGGGGGCGTGGCTGTAGGCATTCTTGCGCCCAGACACGCCCCCAAACGTGGCCGCCACAATGGGACCTGCGGGTATCCGACATTTGGGGCTATCCGAACTATGGCCCGCCCGTTATGTGGTACTATTATGAAGAAAAATAAAAATCAGTGAGGAAACACGTGAGAGTTAGAAGAAAGGAAAGTAAGGGAAAAAATGGACAATTATAAGACCTTAAGAACTAGTCTTTGGAACACTATTTTAAGAAAAACGAAGGGAGTAGGTTGCTGTGGGAAAGTTTCTTTTGAATGATTTTTGACTGTTGATGAGTGCTATATCTGAAATCACCAACTGAGCAGGCAAAGAAAATAAGGGAAGATCCTTTTGAGTTTATATTGTATGTGGTTGATGGGAAAATTTGGACTGTCTTTGGAATTATATAATTTTGTCCTTTATGAGGATGAGAAAGAAAATAATTGTACAGTTGGCTAAAAACTGGTATAATTTTGTAGTACTTTTTGGGGGGTGATTTGAGAACTGCCTTTGTGATGTATGGTTTTCTTACTACTTTTCTGTTTCTTCTTTTCTTTACTCATCTATTATTATTATGTTGGTCTATTTCCTAATAAAAAGTTTGGAGATAAACCACAGAGGTTTAGCTGTAGTGTGTGTGTGTGTGTGTGTGTGTCATCTTCTCCTCCCTGGTTCCTCTATTATGTGTGTGGGTGATAGAAAGCCAGTGAGGAAGCATTTGTCCAAAACAATAAAAATCCACAGTCTCCGGTGAAATGCCGTGAGCAATTATTTCATAATTGGCCTTTTGCCACCCCCTCAAATTTCTAGTGCTATAGATTCCCACTGCTCAACCTCCTGTGGAATTCCTCCCTGGACGGCAATCCTGGGATTTGATTAGGAGGCTGAAAGTGGGCCGTAGCACTATAACAGCCTAGTGCAGGAGAAGTGGCCTCGGGGTCCCCATTACTTCGTCCCTTGGGAAAGAGACAAAGAGGGAGAAGAAAGAGAGGCTGCCAGTGATTGACTGCTTTGCACCCCGGCAGAGAGACAGACCGAAGGAGCTGGAGGAGGAGCTGGACTTGCAGTGCGTTGCCCAAGACGACCTGGGACCACGTCACCTGGCCTACCCTGCAGGCTCACACCCAGGGGCAGCAGGCACGTCTGTCACCAAAGCCTGCCCTTTGGAGTTGAGCAAGAAGCAACTACTTCGGAGATCCGCACCTCCCGTCCGCTATGACACCCGGGTTTTTGAAAGACCGGAAATAACGGGCCCTAGTTTCCTGGAACGCGTCATTGTGATCCTGCTCCTGCAGATTCGCAGGCTCCGGCGAATGGAGGCCTAGCCGATTGTGGAGGGCGGGCTTCAGGCATGGCGAGCTTCAGCGGTTGGTGGGACCCAGACCAGCTGGAAGCCGCCATTTTGGAAGCTGGAACTACCCCATTTGGGAAGCCAGAAGCAGCCATTTTCAAAGTCAAAGCCACCATTTGGAAGCTGGATTTGGGAAGCCAGGAAAGGCTAGGTTTTGAAAACCAAAAGCTCCGCCATTTTGGAACCGGATTTTGTATGTAATGGTTTATACTTTTGGTCAAGCTTTCCTTTCCCTCTGTAACACGTTGTTTAGCCTTGTTTTCTTCCCCCTTTATTGTTGATCTTGTAAACTAATAAGTATACAAGGGTTGTGTGAAGTGTGTGGGTATATTTCTCCTGTTTTAATACTGCTACCTATTGATAGTGTTTATACTATAAATGCTAACAAAACATAAGATAATAAATCTAATTTTCTCCCCTCAAATATATTAATATGTGAACTCCCTTGAATATTTCTATAGAATATGTGAATGCCTTGGAGGTGT
Organism: Iguana delicatissima; assembly: GCA_948472985.1. Classification (NCBI taxonomy): domain Eukaryota; kingdom Metazoa; phylum Chordata; class Lepidosauria; order Squamata; family Iguanidae; genus Iguana; species Iguana delicatissima. The sequence continues at coordinate 3,347 of CAOKZL010005307.1, read as the reverse complement.
GCTCAGATATATTCCATGACACTAGATCCTTATTTTTTAGCTTTTTAAAAAATATTGAAAATTTGCAGCTAGGAGGGTTTTATGTAGAGATATTCAAATAACTTTTACTATTCAACTGTGCCTTTGTCCTTCTGGCCTCCATTTGTGCTTGTTATTGAGGGGGCTCTGTGTGAGGCCTGGGCAGGGTCTTGGGGGCTCCACGGGAGGTCCTCTCTTTCGTAGACGGCCATGCCCTGAAACAAAGAGGCCTGAGATTATCGAGGGGCAGCGGGCCTCACAGGAATCTGCCTGGGCTTTGACATTAAACTAACTACCTGGACCCTGTTCCCAAAACAAGATTAATGCCTTGGCTAGCTCATACTCAACAAAATAACTAAATAAATTAAAAGTGAACCAACCAAACCTGCTACTAAAACTGTATCACCAGCGTACCTGGTTGCACTCATACCCTCAAATAGTGTACAGTGAGATGCTCTTAGGATGACTCCACAACTTTTCAATGAAAGTCTGACCTTTAAGTCTAAAAGGTTGCCTTATTTGTAAGACACACTACTTACTTTCCAAAACCCATAATAAAGGTTGATGGGTACCACTTAAAAGGACGAGGTAGGCAAGATGTACCATAGAGACTAGCATATAGTCCTCAAATACCACATTTATCACCTCGAGAGGTTCCCTATGTTCCAAAGCCCCAATTAAAAACGTGGGCCAGAGCATTGCTTTTTAGATGTAGAAGCCAATACAGAGCCCCCCCGTGTGTGGAAAAGATTACAAACACACCACCTCGACTGCACCCCAGGAGCCTGTATTTGACGAAGGAAGGAGTATGTTTTTTTTCTGAAAGCTTAAAGCTTCAGTCCAATGAGGCAGCGGAAAGATGTATTCCCCACCTCCAAACTGCCGACTCTTTTTGTCCGCCCAGTGGCACAAAAATCTTCCAGCTTGGGAAGGATTGTTCCCCACTTTCTGAAATTCCAGATGGCAAAATAGTGCAATGTGGAGAGTACCTTGCTTAAATGGTTGAAAACAAACTTATTGGACTCTGTTGGTGCGGAACATGGGTTGGGTATAAAGTTGGCTCCAACTTTGAGCCTTGACCTGAAAATATCTTCAAGGACTGGAGAACTTTGACTGAGAACTGGAAGGTGTAGAAATTTGAGGAACTTGAGCTTGAGACTTGGAGTGAAAAGATCACTGCCCTTAAGCAAAAAACAGCCACAACTGATTTGTAAGTCAAAAAACTAGCCGAAAAGAAATACCTGGAACAGAATCTTTTACTCTTTAGTGAGTTTTAAGCTTGCTGTTGGTTGGAGATGTTACAAGCCGGACTTACTTGTTGCTGACTGTGACCTCCGTTGCAACCACAGGATATGGAAAATCTGGAATAATCACTATTGTAACAGTGTAGGGCGGTGTAATGAACTGAAATATTACTTTATAAAATAGAAATTCATGAATGTAAATATGCATAAGTTTCATTTATTCATTACTAGGACAGAACACTCTTCCATTCCTTAGAAATTCCAACCAATTCCAACTCTGAAAAGGAAAGGTTTTCATTTTCAAGCAAAAACGGCTTAAGAAATCTTTTCCTATCTACTGTGCACTGCAGTGGGGATGTTGTGTATGATTTACTGGGGTTTTTAACAGACTGAATTGGAAAATGCAACTATAACCACATAGCATCTGCTAACTTTATGCCTATCCCAGTAAATGAGTGAGAAGTTTTATAGCAATTACGCTTAGAAGTCTATCACACAACACAGTTACCTGAGATTGTGTTGTGTTAAATATCTGGAGCTTGTTGAACAATATAACACTCTCCGGTGTATGCCCATTGCTGCTGCTTGGAAATGGATGAACTGCCACTGAAATAATCCATTAAATTTGCTGTGACAGCTGTGAACTTTAGTTAACAGGCTTTTTGGATGCGGATGCTTCATTTGCTGTATTTGCAAATATGAAAACTGGGGTGGGTTGATGCTGTGTCTGAATCCGAGTTCGTGGGGTGGCAGGATGGGGGGAGACCCGTGCTGGGTGCTCCACCTGGTGGGGCTGGGAGAACGCTGGGACCAAGACAACCAAAGATCTGTGTACACTTGTTTTCTGGCACATTTACTATTCAGCATGAATGTCCAGAGAAACTTGAGGAAATGAATCCATACACAAAAGTTTGAAGAGTAATATACAAATGTAGATTGCAGTGAGTGTTGGTTGATAGGAAAAGTTATTAAAAAAATTGTAGAAGTGGTTTGGTTTGTGTTCATATAGACTTGGGGGTGGTTTGGCATGAAAGTGTCCTTGTAATTGTGCAATTATCACTTATGGTTTTTTTTTAAAAAATATGGAGCTGAAGGCAGAGCAAACATGGTGGTAGAAATGATATTGGATTCAAGGAGCTGCAAAGCAAACACCGAAACATATGTGATGGCCGCAGATGACAGAATGCATTGCTCTTGCACTGTGCTTTCCAACATGGTTTTCCATAAAAAATAGCTCAAATAACTGATGGTGATAGCATCTCAAGTCCAGGTTGTGATTTCCACCTGGCTGGGGGTGCTTGTCCGTTAAGCTTCAGTACGACTGAAAAGGACTATCGAACATTTCAAACCAATTTTGTGGATAAGGGTACACCTGATATTCTGCTGAAACTTGGAATAGATTCACTAGGACTTTTTTTATTAGGAAATAGACCCATAATAATACTATTTGTGTGTGTGTGTGTGTGTGTGGTATATTTATTCTGCATTTATGTATTATGTCTGTATGTGGGTGAAGGAAAAACCAAATGAGAGCAGTCTCAAAACAATAAAAAAAATTCACGGGCAGTAAAATGGATAATGAAAAATTGTTTAGTAATTATGGGCCTTTTCCACCCTACACTTTTCCAGTGCTATGATTCCACTCTCATCCTCCTGTGAAAATACCTCCCTGAGCACCGCAGCCCCAAATTGGGTGAATTGGGGACGTGGGCTGGCCGGGTAGTCCAGAAGTGGCCTTGGTTTCCCAATTCTTCATCCCAGGGAGAGAGGCTGCTGTGATTGAGTCTTGCTTTTGGGCCCCCGGCAGAGGCAGACCGAGGGGCTGGGAGGGGGACTGGACCTCCGCCCCGGCCTGCGGGCAACAGGGGCGAACTTGGCCCTTCGGCCTGCCCTGCAAACGTAACAGTAGATTTTGGTCTGGTTTTTTTAAAGAAATTCTCCTCTCCTCCTCCTCCTGTCCTCTTGAGGGCCTCTTTTTGCCGTGGCCACTCCCCTACAGCAAAGTGAAAGATGCCAAACTCACAGTGTGTTCCTATAAGGAAGCCTTTTGGGTGTTGCTCGCTTACTCTTACCGCCGTCTAGCAG
>CAOKZL010005306.1:0-12288 GCA_948472985.1 Iguana delicatissima | reverse complement strand
TTGACAGCCCACAGTTTCCCTAAGGGTTTCCTTCCTGGTAGAGGGAAAAGATATCTTGGTGTGCAGAATGTGTGTGCGTGTGTGCACGCACACACGTTTGCATGCCTTAATTCTGAAAAGACGCTATACTTTGCTACTGTAGTAAGCAGACAAAAGACAGACAATTCTATCATGTCTTTCTACAGATGCTATTTATTAATAATGAAGACTCACAGCAAATTCCTTTCATCCCTATAACATGTCAGATTGTAGAAATCCTTCTCTTTGATTCAAAATTTAACAAACTAAAGCAGTACACTATGGCAGACATATGGTTGTAGCTTCTCTGGAAACTTGATTGAATGTTTTCTATTACAGTGTGAAGCTTCAAAACAGTACAAAATGTCCAAATTCACCAGTCAGTGAAGTGTAACAACCAGAACCATTCAGTTAATGATTGTCCTTCTGCTGGCAGGCAGATACCTCTCTGTACTCAAGCAGGCCTTCAACAGCTGCCCAATTCCTACAGGCAAAGGTTTCAATGGATGTGCAGAGCCTTTATATTTTCACTTTTAATTATTAATAGTATTTTGAATATTGTTTTAAAACTATTTTAGCTCAGTTTGTGCTCTACTATTTTAACTAGTTTAATTGTATGTCAATATTTATAACACATTGTCTTGCTATTAGTACTTTTTTTTTTAATTTAACATCAAGCTTCTCTCAATTGTGGAAGAGAGACAGGTAGAATACAAATCAAATCAAATGAAGTCAAAGCAATCAATAAATGTGAGATAAAGGATTACAGTGTCAAACTCAGAGCGCACTTTGAGGCCAGGGTGAAGAACCTCAGATCTAAGACTGAGGCCCCAATTTGACCATCTGAGGTTCCTCAGCAGCCCACAATGCCATTCTGATGCTCCTAGCTTTCCTCAGCTTTTAAATAGCCTTTTCCCCCATTTCAAAAGACTTAAATGCCTCTCCCAATGCTTAGTTAAAAGCAGTTCAGGCTTTGAGCTAAAATAAGCTGATATGTTAGTGTCACATGCTCTGCCTTTGGTTTTGGTACCAATAGAAGGAACCTCCCAAGAACATCTTTGAAACTCAGTTTCTTTGGAAGATCATCTTTGAAAGAACCTGTTTGAAAGGAAGTCTTCCCTGAGCCCTGAAACAGGATTCCCACACTTGCTGTCTGTTCCAGTTCCCCTGCCAAAGGTCAAACTCTAGAGTTCTGGTAAGACAATGGCTGTGTAGTTTCTGCATTAAAAAGAGCCCAGGAACACTTCAGACAGCTAGTTCCATGGGTGAATTTTGATGATCCAGTTTCAAAGAAGTAGCTGATGCATCCTCTGCAGCATAAAAAGGAAGAGTAGCAGCACCTTTAAGACTAACTGTTGTTATTGTTGCATGAACTTTTGTGGATATAAATCATCTTCTTCTGAGGCTGTACAGAGTGATAAGAAAATCTTCAGGATAATAAATCTGATTCAGGACATTCTCCTAAAGTTCAAACATTTTCTGACTTTCTATAACTTACTCCCGTTATATCTAGTCCTGCCCTCTCTGATCTATACAGAATTTATACAGTGACCTTGGTCTTTGCTTCTCCAGGCTAAGGTTTCCAGTTCCTTCAACTTCCTCCAGCAGTATGAGAATACAAGGATGTATGAAGATTTTTATAATTATGTACACTTTGGGACTTTTTTCCAAGTCTAAGTTACACAAGAAACGTATGCTTTTCTTCAGTATGTGATTTTTTTTAAAAAAAAAATCTAAGACTTGTTTGCATAAAAAACATTTCTGCAAGGTAATAGTGAATTTTGGAAAAAACAAAACAAAACCCAAATTTGAAAAAATCTCTTGATAACTACCCATTTTCTCAGATGAGTATCATTGGAACAATGCAAGAAAAATTTTCAGTATTGGTCACATCCCTTGCTTTTCCTACTGATCAACTTGGTTATCTGTGTCTGATTTTGTTCAAGTATGTTTATATCCTTCTTAAATGCCCAGAACTGGATGCTACTCCCCAAGATACCTGATAAGTGGAAATTAAAGCAGAACAGTTACTTCTTATGATTGAAAACTGTGGCCCTTTCCGCATGGACATGGCGTTCTAGCATGGGGACAGGAAGAGCTGGGGCCACCACAACAATGCTTCTGAAAGACATCATCATGGTCCTGCTCCTTCTCCTCTGTCACCAGCCGGTGTAATAGCAGGGCAAATTTTGTCCATCAATTACCTCCAATTGCGTGATGCTCCTGTATTTACCTGCCCCCAAAAGCAGGATGGAGGATCTTCCTAGCCCAGCACAGTGTGGGAAAGAGCCCGGCTGCACTGCGGGGTCTCTCATGCTCCCTCCTCTTATGTTGTGTCCCTCATGCTCCCTTCCACAGGGGGCTGGCTGGTGCCAAGGGGAGTGTTCCTGCCAAAAGCCCTGCTGGGATCATAACCAGAGATGGTGAGATAAGGTAAGGTGCAGGAAAGGCCTATGTTGGAATCAGCACTTAAACTCAGCAGAGGTTTGCTGGCATGAGTGGAAAATGGAACAGAGTAGCAATTTTCTCTAATTCCTACTTTCCACTACTTCCTGAAGTATCACCTCTGCCTGTATTCTGGACTGTTGGGGGACCCTCTGGAATGGTTTGGTGAAGGTGTGTACATAATTGACACAATGGTATGAAGTGTTCACAGACATCATGCCTTGAAAAAGTTATATTATTGTCTATAGCGTGGTCTAGACTAACCTGCACCCTGCATGTATGCATTCCAGCTCCCAGCAAAACTGTAAACTTCTGACCATCTGCTCTCCCTGCCCCCACCCACATACACTAGGAGTTGGTAAAGGAATTCTACTGTGGCTGCTGTACTTAAAACTGATCGCGCTGTGATGTTGAGATGGCAGTGGGGCCCAATATGAGATCTGGGGTTATCTATTGTACCTTGCAGCCCTGAAACAGATCACATTGTGATAACTGTCCTCTGCTGTAATTCCTGATGTGTTTTCATTAATCAAAAACATAATGACTAAAATCTTGTTTTACATCAGTAGCTTATTCTATGGCATTGACCATTTGTGAACCCACACTGATGACTCCTGAATGCATTGTGCCTGAGTGCATCAGATAAGAGGTAGGGCATGAAAACTGACATTTGCAATATGGAAGTGGGGATCCTAGAGACAATCACTACCTATGCTCTTCCTCTAGCACAAGTGGTGCATCGGACCCTTTATTCCTACCACAAAGTCATGGTGATCAAAAGATGGGTCCACCATATCCCCTCTCAACATACATAGAAGTGATACAACATGCATTGATCAAGAAGTTCAAGATGATTGTTGAAACCTGCTTCTCAAGGAGCACTGGAAAAAATATAAAAATGTTTTAATGCTTTAATTTTAGTGGGGAAATGGCAGTTGTTGGTGAGAGTGGGATCAGCATTCAGCATTTTCCATGAGCATCCTCAGGAAGCCCACATGCCTCCCATTTCTGTTTATAATTGGATTAGTGAGGAGAGGAGTCCATCTCAAGTTACTTGCTTATTCAATCTGAGCACTGAATTAATTTATTTGCTCATGTACAAGGCTGAGTCTCAGAGGGAAGGGAGACAAAATCTCTAGGTCTTGGCCCATTTCCTTTATTGTTTTATGTCATTTGACTTTGAGCATCCTGTTGGATTTGGGGTTTGGAGTTATTTACCAAGAGACTTTCTGGCCAGGAGTTTGAGCTCTCAAATGGGATCAGGATTGAGGATGTTGTTAGGAGTCATAGGCATGATAACAGTGAAATGTGGAATTATTGTTTTTTTTAAAAATCTGAATGCCAATACTGTCATTATTTTCCCATTCCTTTCCATTACAAGTGTGTGTGTGTGTGTGTGTGTGAGAGAGAGAGAGAGAGAGAGATTAAATGTTTATGAGAGTGTTTCTGCTCATAGCAGTTAAAGCAAATTGCTTTGTCAAAGAAAGCAATTACCATTGGCTGGAGGAAATAATCTCCTGCAAACTTTCATATAATTGCCTTGCAGTTTAGCACACAACACACACACACACACACCCCCACACACAGGTGCATCATCTTAATTTATATTGGTGATTTTTCATATTAAGGATTTTCTTTCATTTCATCCTGATAGTTGCAGGCCCCATCTAGATGGTCAACACCACCCATCTTTTTGTTTAAATTAATGTGGGAATTTATGTCAATTATTAATGTGTTCAATTAACTCCATGTTCCAGTTAACCAATCAGTGGAATTTTATTGCATTTTAGGACTAGGTTAGTTGTGGAAAAAATATTCTTTTTTTTTATGTGATTTATATTTCACTAATTATTTATCTGATGAGAAGCAAATCAAGTATGGGATATTGGTATGTTTTCATTTGAGTTTATAATATATATAGGAGAAATTAGTTTAAATGTGGCAATGTTCCATGCTTCAATCTATTTGGATTTGGTTACATTGTGGAGATGATGATTCAAACCTTCCCATTTGGCTGTCCCATCTGAGCAGCTTCAATGCCTTTAGGTTTATATAGTCATTTAAATAATACATTTATAGGTTTATTGTCCATGTGTTTATTATTAGTTAGCTATTTAATTTTAAGTCAATGTCCATAAAATCTTTTGCAGTGGCCTGAACAAACACATTGTCAGCTCATCTTTGTCACATAACTGAGAGCATCCCCTTCTGTGAGGAGGTTGGTTGGCATTGCTTTATACTTGTTGAGTTAGTTTAATACATATGAAGATTTGGATGTGGTGAACATGGCTGTTTATTTTCATTTGACACAACAATCAGGTCAGATTCTGTCAAGACCATTAACAGAAGGGAAAGATTATGGTATATGGGAAAAATGTATGGACGAATTTGTTTAGCCAGTGTGTGGGGAGACTTTTTAAAGCATTTATAGTGTTCTATATCTCAGCACTTTCATCATTTTGGAGAGCTTATAAAGATGAAGATGCTACACACAACATCTGGGAGAAAGTTGAAGCTTTTGGGTCAGTTTGTTTGTTATTTCTTTCACAGACAAACACCAAACCAGGAATGGTGGCTTTTTACAGAGAATCTGCTGCCAGAGTAGGGCACCAGATGTGGAGCAGCAGGAGTACATGCCCCGAGCACCAGTTCCAGGGGGCACAAAGAAGCTCCATGCTGGAAGATTTAGTAGAGGAGGAGGGGGAGGAGGGGGAGGGAGGAGACAGTCCTGGAGGTGGGACACAACTTCCCTGCTTGCCCTAGGCACTGTTTACGCTAGATATGCCTCTGGAGGGCACTGAGCACCCACGGTGGTAGATTAGAAGGAAGCAAATTGACATTTGAAATAAATTGACCTTCTAGCAGCACCCGTTCTGTGAACTGGAGTCTGTTCCACTAGTAGGCATGAATATAATACAGCTTTGAATGTTTGAATGTCTGCTGATTTATCGCCTTATAAGTTTCATGAGTCAGTCTATGTTTTACGTGAAACACTGCTCACAAGAAACAACCACACCATGAACTATACAATCCATCTCATAAATTATGGATCTGGAGGATGAGTCAGAAGACATAAAAACAGAGAATTCATGCATAAATTCATCCAGATGAATATCTGAACTCAAAATCATGATTCCTCCAACCCACCCTAGAAACTGATGCAGTCTGTTAAGGTGGCCATTTTGATGTCCCAATAGCTATGTAATCTGGGTGGTCAGGTGTCAATGGCTGAAGTTTCAGGAATTATTTTAGTTCTGTGGGGTTCCTAGCAAGGAAACAAATTTCAGGGCAAATGACACACTATGGCCCATGACGTGCGAAGGGAGGGAGATAGTGTCGCAATATTGAAGGGAGTGTTTCAGACGACATCCTCACAATCACGCGATGCTGCCGGGGCCAGCAGACACCGATCGCGCACTGTTTATTTTCGGCTTGTAGCTGTGGGCACAGAGCCTCTGGAGCCACACTTCCTCCCCAGAGCAGCCTGGGGGAAATGCCCAGCTGCGCTGCAGAAGGAAGAGGCGGAGTCCATGTTGCCTGCCACTGGCAGGCAATAGCTGCAAAGCCAAAGCACCAGGGATGTGAGAGCCTCTCGCAAGAGGTTGTCATGATCCCCGTGCCCCAGTGCCGAGAAAAGGTAAGTTGCAGAAAGGGCCTGTGCCTATTCTTCCATATGGGTTATGCAACCACCACTGAGGATCCCAGTCTTCCCAGGTCATTTTGACTTCAGTTTCTACCACTCCATCAATCCTTGTAGTAACAACAGCAACAATTTCTTGTCAGCTAGTCTTCCTGTATTAATTCAAACCTTTTAGCATCCTCCAACTTCTAGAATGATTCAGATTCAACGAAGATGTACTTTAAATACTAACTAGCTGCTGGCCTTGAAGAAATGTACTTCTAAATGAGTGTTTTGTTTTGATTCCTTTCTCTTTCCCCACACCAAGTTCACACTCATGCCCAATGCATTTGACTGAGTGAACATGATGTTGGAAAAGTGTCTGGAAGAGTGTCTTGTGTTGCTGCGTGGTGATAAATTGCTGAAACACACTCTCCTTCCTTCCTTCCATCCATCCATCCATCCTTCCTTTTTTTTTTTCTTTCCTACTTTTCTCCGAGCATGGACCAAAACAGATTACTACAGTTTAAAACAACAAGCATAGTTAAAACAAACAGTTAAAAATTCACAGCACACAAAATCTGAAAAACAATTTAAATCATAGAATTGAAACCAGTTAAAAACATAAACCATTAAACAATAGGAACAGCAACTAACGGTCTGGCACATTATACAAGTTCTATTTCCCGCAAAAGATCAGTCTCAAAGTCTTGCCAGAATACAGAGAGTTTGCCTGCATGCTGGGAAAAATAATACAGGCCGCTTTAGCCTCTCTGAGAACGGAGTTCCAGAATCTAGAAGCAGACATGTAGAAACGCCTCTTTCTGTGTTCCCACCAAATCTATCCATGAGGGTAAATGGGACAGGGGAAAGTGCCTCCCCACAAACCTCAAAACTTCATGCTGGTTCATGGGGAGAAAGTACAGTCCTTTGAAGAAAACTGGACCTGAGCTGTATACAAGCTTAATCATTTGTTTTACTTCTCTACTGTACATCATGTGGATTATTGCTATAACAGAAAAATGACCCTTTAAATAAATTGCTTTCTGTGGATTCTTCTCCATATCCAGGTCTGCAACTGTGGTCTCATTTGTGTGTATGCAGACCCATGACCAGAATAGGCATCTATCAAGGACTGCTCTTGGAAGTGGTGTGTGGATGATGACTGCTGCTGTTCCAGCTTTTCAGTTCCCAGAAGATATTGATAAGCTGTTATGTACAGGCAGGGTCAGCCCTGTTAGTATTTGGATGGGAGACTGCCAATGAATCCAGGCGCTGTAGGCCTATATTTCAGAGGAAGGAACTGACAAAACCACCTCTGAGTATTCCTTGCCTAAGAAAATTCTTATGAAATTCATGGGGCTGCCATAAATTGACAAGCAACTTAAAATATACACACAGTCTGAAAGATGGAATGCTCTCAGAGGCACAATGAGTTATTATTGGGAGGGAATTTGCTGATCTTCCTTGCACAGCTGTTTGCTTATAGCTGTCAGTGCCCATCATATGGCCAAACCCTCACTTTCATTCTTCATCATCACCAAGCAGAATATCATCCCAGGCCTGTTAATATCTCTAGAACCTGTTGATGGTGTTTTAGGATTTCTAGGGATTGTTTCCCTCTCTTTGGCTGTTTCTGCACTATACTGTTATAGTGCTATTATTCCACTTTCAACATCCTCTGGAATTCTGGGGTTTGCAGTTTAGTGAGGCCAAAGAGCTCTCTGGCTGAGAAGTCTCCAGAAAGGCCCCTCTCTAAGCAACCACAAATCCCAGGATTCCATAGGATGTTGAAAGTGGAATAATAACGCTGTCACAGTGTAGTATGGAAATAGCCTTTCTCTCTCTCTTTCTCTTTTTAACACAAAATAAAGTCCAGCTTGATTCAATGGTGCTTTCTTGAACCTGGATAGGATTGTGACTTTGTAGTTTAATGGATTTTACTATGAAAAAATCTCCCATCTCTAGTAATCATTTCCTCAGACTGAAGCTTTTGTGCAAATTCTTGCTCAAGGAGTAGTATTTCTCATTTTGGCCAAGTATTGCATTGGCCTTCTTTGGCGCAGCTCAGTTTTATAGCATTGAGCTGCAAAGGCAAAGAGTGCGTCTCCCATGTTTTACTGTACTCAGATTGCCCTCCCTTCTCATTGGCACATTGATTTAAAGTTCCCAGAGTCCTTTGGTCATTTATTACTGGTTTGGCTTCCTGAAAATGACAGATAATTCCCCTTTCTCTGTTCAGCAGCCAGACTTTAGCCAGGTGTTTCTTTCAGAGACCACATACTACCAGTCTTGTATCATCTGTGCAAACTTCCAATTAGTTTCTATGCTCCATTCACGGTGGTGGTTTTGTCTACAAGGCTCTTAATGGCATGGGGCCAGCATATCAGAAAACAAACAAAATAGTAGGCTCCCACCAGCCCGCACACGATCCTTAGCATAGACGCTGCTATACGTCCCACCACCCTGAGAGTACTAGGTTGGTGGCTACCCAAGAAGACCTACCCTCCTTTTACGTGGCACCTCAGCCTCGCAATTCTTTCTCCAGGCAACGCTTTTGGTTAAAAAAAAAGTTGTTTCAATTAGTTTTATAGCTTGTTCACAATGCTCCTCCCCCTGCCTTTGTTTTATTTTTTTGCTGCAAGTAAAGAAAATACAGAAAGTAGTATATATACACAAGCAAGGAAGGAAGGAAGGAAATATTTATTTATTTATCTCTGGCTTTCTGACTGGATTCAGGTGGTCCTTTACAGTACAAATCCATCATTCAACATCAAAAAACATCATAATCCTTCTCACCCAACCACCACTCAAACCCAAACCAAATCCCTTCTTCTCTCAAACACATATGAAATTAACATGGACAACTATCAACTTGGTTATTCAAATACAGGATAATCTTGTGGAGTTGGTGGTTGGATGCTGTTCAGTAAGTTCATGCCTTTTTTAAAGCAATTAATACTGTTGATGTTGACTTAGGCCATCCCATAACTTGTGTTGTAGTAGATGTTTCTGGGAAATTGGAGCCAAATTGACTTTGCTGTCTATAGGAAAATCTTCCATATGCTCCAAGGTGGTCGGTGGGATGAGATGGGAGAGTGATTTGGGTGGGGTAGGCTGGGTCCAGTGGATAAATGGTTTTTAAGGAGTTACTTGACTGTTTTTAGTCATCAGCTCAGTGAGCTGGTGAGTGGAGACATTACAACATAATGTTTGAATACATACAGTTTGCAGTGCTCTGTGTTCAGAGAAAAAGGTAGAGACGAAGGAGGAAACAAAGCAATTATTGCCTTCTCCCAACCCTGCCATTGTTGTGGCCAGAGACGAGATTATTTTCAGGAGGAAAATCAAAAGCCTTTTTATTGTTAATCATGCAGGATTATATTTCTAGGAATCTGTTTTGTTATTAATTGAGGAAGGAAACATCACCATAACAACCTCTGGCTTCATGTTTAGTATTAATTCATTCATTGAGCCAGCCCCATCCCAGAAGAAAGATCTTTGGTTGCTTCTCCATTACATCTATTTATTTAGTATAATATTATAATAACAGAGAGATTAGTGAGTTTAGCTGATAATATCATTGCTTTGGCTACAAACCCTCCAGAGCTTCTCAGTAGAGAGCAGCAGTTGTTTTCCACATGCTCAAATGCATAGCTTCTGGAGAGAGTCTGGACAGCTCATTATCCACTCACTCAGCCAACAGGTGCCACCACCCCATTGTCTCCAGAGCTGGCTTGATGCCTCCCAGAAGAAGACATTTTCCCTTACTGTCCATCAGCATCCAGCCCACACCCCCATCAATTCATCGTCCACTGCCACCCACAAGCCAGGCTTCCCAGATGAAAATCTGTCAGTTGCTTCATCCACCAGAGGAGTTGCCATTCAAATGCAATTCAAATATTTCAGTATAATCACACACAGAAATGATATTTATAGTTAGTTGTTTAATTGTCATTAAGTCCAGTTGTTACTCATTTTCAGGATTTTGTTCTTTTCCTCTCCAACAACAAAATAGCAGTGCCAATACAAAAAACATATTTAATAAATTAATTTTGTGCAAGGAATGGACCCTGTGTTGAGCTTATATTGAATTACATGTGGTTTGTTGGTTTAGATGGGAATAAAAATATTTATTTAAATAACATCTCTGTCAAAGAACAAGTTCAGACCACATCACACTCAATTTCAGTTGAATGGCAATCTGTTCAACCACAGAGTCCTTCACCATCATCCTCTAACAGGATCACCTTTTCCAACAAATACATTTTAATATGCTGTTGACAGGAAGAGATGAAACAAGCATGTCCCAGGGGATTTCTTGCAATGGGTGCACCATCATCCACAGAGTCTGACAGCTCCAAGTTTATACTGTTCAGAATAAATACATGTCTGGCCAAAACAACAACCTCAACATGTCCCATTTATTTCTCTGAGAAGCATGGTTGTTATTGTCTGTCAGATGAATTGGGGGCGAGGGAGGGTTCAGGAGATGATACATATAACCATTAATTGGTATGTTTTTGATGCATAAAGCTGATGTGTTGTTTCAGTATATATTAGATTCATTATCTTTAATTTATAGGTTGTTTTTTGTTTGTTTGTTTAAAGTAATATTTATGTACAAAATCATTGGATTTGTCAGCTGTTTATTATTATGTTATTTATATAAATATCATGAAGATTTTATATCATGTCCCTGACTGTAATTTTTACACTACAATCACTATAAAAATAGTTTGTTTGTATTGGCCTGATTTGCATATACAGGCTCAGAGCCTCCCATTGCTGTGTGCCACTTCTCAGTCATGTAATTGTTATTAAATTGCCTGCACCAGGACTTGCTCTCATGTCATGAATTTTAAATTGCTTTTTATAATAATAGAAAAATGGAAAACAAAGCCACCAGGTACTGTTTGGCACATCCCTTCATCAAGCATTTCTGTCAGATACTTTTGCTTTCAACAAAACCATTCATCATCTTCATCTTTGCCAACCCCATTTCGGTGACGGTTCACTTGCTCTGTTGTTTTTCTTCTTCTTCTTCTTCTTCTTCTTCTCTTCCTCTCCTTAGCTATAATGTCATGGACACAAAGCCTTCACCAGCATTGACTATAAATATCCCAGGCATAGGCTGATCTTCCTTCAGTCATTTCATGTTTATTATGATTATTATTTATTAACTTATTGTTTTTGTCAGCTCCAAAATAAAACCGAATCAATCATCTTGGAGCTTAAGCCATTGTGCAGTCACTGTTGTATTAATGCCACATGATCTACTTGACCATGTTGTTTTGTCATTTATTTAAACCACAAATCCTTAGAAATGACAATGCCACACCAAATCCAATGCCAACTTACCTGACCCTCTTTACAGGGTTTTTGTAAGTTTAAATGTGTAATAAAGTAATCATATAGACAGTTCACACACACATGGCTCATGCAGAGACACACACACACACACCACACCACGCCACGCCACAGCCACCAATAACAGAAGCAATCCCCTCTTTGTAAGTTACAAAACACAGGGGGTGTCCTCTTGGTAGCATTTTAGTTTTTTTTTAAGAACTGAGGACACATAGCTATAAGAATACCACATCCTATAGACACATCTCAAATGACTTGAAAGGAGAACTCAGAGCTCTGATACTGTGGGTGCACATGTTATATGATGACATATTTGTGCAGGTTAAAACTGAACTGGAAGCCATCTCCAAAAGGAGTTAATTAATTGAGCTGTTAAATGCTTCAGCTTTAAATAATTTATATAGCATCACATTTCCAAGCAAGTCCAATTGAGTAACTTCATTTTCTTTCAAAACAAACATTCACAGACTACAGTCACCCACCTTGTGTGGGGAGGAAAAAAATTTTTCTCCCCCCACTGTTTTATGAAAATAACTAAACATATTTCTGTTACTTACAAAAGTGAAGGTTTCTCATTAAGTTTTTTATTATAATTCAGTTAAACAATGCCTTATTTATTGAAGATGGAATTAATTTCAAATAACTGGTTGTGTGCAACCTAATTTGCAACCAGTTACTCCCAAGATCTCTTTAAAAATAGAATTCTGGAACAATCCTTTTTATTTCTCTAATACAGGTATACTGCTATTCCTTTTTTTGCAGCAAAAAACATGCATGGTATAATATTCTCTTCCCACCTTTATCGCTGAATGCAGAATTGAGGAATGTTAACACAC
>CAOKZL010005305.1:0-12162 GCA_948472985.1 Iguana delicatissima | reverse complement strand
TGGAGCTGAAGTCCACAAACATTTGGGGACCCACAGGTTGAGAACCACTGTTTTAGAGGAAGGGACTGGCAAAACTGTGTCTGATAATTAGTTGCCTATGAAAACCCTGTGAAATTTGTGGGGTTGACATAAGTCGACAGGTGACTTTAAGGCACATATCATCATCATGATCATCATGATCATCATCATCTGTTGTTGTTAACTGACATCAGGTTGATCTTGACCTATGACGGCCTTATGGACCAAAACATTGAAAGTGACTGATCATCAAGTGCCCTGCTCAGGTCTCTACCTTGCCAAGCATTATTGTCTTGTCTAGCTAATTCACATTTTCTCTGATATGGCCAAAGAACAACACCTTCATTGGTCATCTCAGCCAGAGTTGATTTTCTCCCTACCAGCTTTCCTCACTATCCAGCTTTCACAACCATATATGGAAATGAGAAATACAATGGCATGGGCCACCCTAACTTTTAGTATCCAATGATACATTTTACACTTGAAGATCTTGTCTAGTTCCTTAATAGCTGCCCTTCCAAATCCTAGCCTGACTTCTGATTTCTTGGTTGTGGCCTCCATTCTGATTAATGACTAAACCAAGGTATGGAAAATTTTGAACTATTCCAATGTCTTCATTATCTACTTTAAGATCATGTAAATATCTGTGGTCATTATTTTTGTTTTCTTAATTTTCAACTGTAAACACTGAACTGTATCCACCCAAATCGGCGACATGATCGAGATCGACACCCGTGAAGGTGGTTCGTACAAAGGTCGCGCCAAGAAGTAATTCTGGCCCCTCGGCCATACGTAAAGCTGACTTTGAGTTGGGCTTTTTCATGGGCGTCTGTTTTTCAGACCGTTACATGCAAGCGCACATCAACGTTGCCACGGGTGGCGTTGGAGTACGGGCAGACCTGGTGCGCGGCGTCGACCAGGCTTTGCGCGTCATCCTGGGCCAGGCCGGCAGGCTGACATGCAGGTCGATATCCAGGCCGAGCTGCTGAGGATCTGGCCGATGCCAACGTGGGCGGTGATCGAAGCGTCATCCGGGATTTTGCGTTTGGTCGTGGCAACGAATTTCAGTGCGCCGATAAGAGGCGGAGTAGCCGGCAGCAAAGAATTGCTCGGGGTTAGTGGCCTTGCCACCCGCGCCACCCAACTCCTTGGGAGTCGACAGTTTGACGTCGAGGATATTGTCGCTGGAAACGGCGCGACCATCACGGCCGCCAGTGGCGGTGGCTACTGCGGTATAGAGCGTTTGCATGGGCGTTTCTTCTACGTTTAGCGCTAAACATTTGCGCGCTAAGTAGTTGGTGAGGCGAATGTATAGCGCTAATGTTTAGTGCGCAAGTTAATTTTTCAGTTTTTTGGCTGATTGAAAAAATTGAGGGCACCGCAGAGCAAAAAGTGTGAGCTGGCTTGCCTGCGATTGCGGTGTGTCAGTCAATGCATTGTTGACTGATGTACCGCAATCCCAGCATAGGTATCTACATAACTCTGTTAGCTCAACGGTAACCACGATGCGAAGCGAGCCGCTCTTTATCTTGATCTGCTTTTGATCTTAGGTGCCCGTTAAACCACGCTGGCGGATTACAGGCACACCGAGCCTGGGCGAGGTGCCGAGTGGTGGGGCAAGAGCGTTTTGCTTACTTTTGTCTGGGCCGGCATTCCGGCTTTTCAGCTCAGCCGCTGTAAAAGCGGAACCCTAAGTGGCCGTTACCGCAGGAATGGATATGTACACGGTCCAACTGTGTTGACTGTCAGGCCGTCTTCGCAGGTAGTGACCAGCTCCCACCTTGGATCGCGGGGCATCAGTTATATCTGTGTCGGCTGCCAGGCCGTTTACGGGAGCAGCTTCCTCGACACAGATTTAGCGTCGTGCCGAAGTTGTGTAGATACCTATGGCCATCGCAGGCAAACCAGCTCCCACTTTTTAGGTGTGTGTTGCGTCAGAGGCTGGTTTATATTGGCGCGCAACGCGATCAGGTCTCCTTGCAGCTTGCGCAATTGCTCCAGCGCCATCCCGCTGGCGCCCAGGATGCATTGCGGAACATCCTTGGCCTTCTCCTGCAAGGCGCGCCCGGTGTCGGTCAGTTCCACGACTACCACTCGTTCATCTTCGCGGCTGCGGGTACGCGAGCAGGCCCTCGGCTTCCAGGCGCTTGAGCAGTGGCGTCATGGAGCTGGGTCCGTCAGCAGGCGGCTGCTGATTTCGCTGACGGTCAATTCACCCTCTTCCCACAGCACCATCATGGCCAGGTATTGCGGAAAAAGGTCAGGCCGATGGCTTGGAGCAGCGGCTTGTAGACCTTGGTCATCAGCAATGAAGTAGAGTGCGGGGCGAAGCACAGCTGGTGTCCGCGCAGCGATTCGCAAGGATCAGGGTTTTTGCTCATGGTAGCGTCTCGAATAAGCATGTCTGGGCGGGAATCACGGCAAATTTTTAATGCGCCAGGTAATTCTTGCCGGAGGCGTCAGACCAAGCCACTTTGCAATGCCAGATCCCAAGGCGGCACCGGGCTGAAACGGGATTTAAGATATTCAAGCAACAATCGGCTGCGCGCTTGGGCTGTTGCTCCAGGCGCAGCGCATAAATGCCGGCGGTTTCCGGGTTTGGGCAACCGCTCCCAAAACAGCGGCAACAGCTCACCGCGTACCAGGTTTTTGGCCCAACCAGGTCGGCAGATGAGCGATGCCCAGCCCGGCCAGTGCACCCGAAAGCAGGGCTTCGGCATGTTGGCGCTCATGCGGATGCGCCGGGGGCGATGGTGGTGCGACGCCCGTCCAGTTCGAAGCGCCGGAACATTGGCGCCACCCCGTCCCATCAGGCCATCATGTTCGCTAGCTCTCGAGGATGGGCCGGCGTGCCACGGCTTTTCAGGTACGCGGGGCTGGCGCAGGCATACGCACAATGCCGCCAACGGCGTAGCGACCACCCGGGGGATCAATATGCCCAGCGCGCAGAACCAGATCGACCTTGCCCAGATGCGCGCCCTGCATATCGACAAAGCTGTCGATCAAGTGCAGGTGCACGTCCAGTCCTGGGTACAGGTTTAAAAAAATCCGCAATGACCGGCGCCGATGCCGGCGGCCAATGCTGCGGGCGCATCGACCCGGATACCCTTCGGCGCATGGCTACGAGACCGCTTCAGCCCGCGCCAGCTGCAACTCGTTGACAATCCGTCGTGCCCGCTCGGCAAGGGCCAGGCCCGCCGAGGTGGGCACCACCGCATGGGTGCTGCGTTGGAACAGGCGGCTACCCACGGAGCTTTCCAGGGTTCGATGCGCCGGGCCACGGCGGAAGGGTCAGCGGATGGCGGCGCGCGGCGGCGGAAAAGCTGCCGGGTTCCAGCACATCCAGAAACAGGCTGAGTTGGTCGGTCAAGGTGTTGGGGTTCATGGCTCGACGCTTATGCGGAATTGGCACAGCCATTGTGCGTTGCTGTGCGTTTCCGCGCCAGAGCCGACTGCGTAGCATGCAAAACTTGGAATTGCGGAGTAGCGAGCGGTGTGGGATCTATGATGTACTTGGCATTGGGTGCGGCGTTGGGCACCGTGGGGGGCTGTTTGGATTGGGGGGCGGGCTGATTGCTATCCCGGTACTCGGCGTGTTGTTCGGGCTGGATCAGCAAATTGCCCAGGGCACCGCTTTGGTCATGGTCGTGCCGAACGTGATGCTCGCCCTGTGGCGCTATCACCAACGTAACCGCATCGAGTTGCGTCACGCCTTACCCTTGGGTGTGACCGGCTTTTGCTTTGCCTGGCTGGGATCGATCTGGGGTGGGGCTGGATGCGGGCGCCATGCGCATTGGTTTTATTGCGTTCTTGGTGGCGCTGTCTGCCTACAACCTGCTGCGCATGTTTACCCGCACGCGCCGCCCACCACGCAAATGCGTTATTCCTGGCCCTGGCTTGGCGTCTTGGGCGCGGCATCCGGCTCCATGGGCGGGCTGTTCGGGGTCGGCGGCGCGGTGGTGGCCACACCGGTACTCACCAGTGTGTTCGGCACTACTCAAGTGGTTGCCCAAGGGTTGTCGTTGGCATTGGCGTTGCCCAGTACCGGTGTGACCCTGGTCACCTATGCCTGGCACACGAGGTGGACTGGATGATCGGCCTACCGCTGGCGGTGGGTGGCCTGTGAGTATCAGTTGGGGCGTGAAAGTGGCTATGCCTTGCCGGAGCGCCTGTTGCGCGGCCTGTTCTGTGGCTTTTTGGTGGTGTGCGCGGTGAGCTTACCTTTAAAGTTTGAAGCCTTCGACGATGTAGTCCGCCAGGCACTCGGTGATCGGCGAGGTCATCTGCGGGTTACGCAGCAAGCGCAGGTTCATCGACGGCAAAGTGGGAAGCCTTCGTCGCTGCCGAGCACTCGCAGGTCGTCGGTGACCAGGCTTTCCATGCTGACCTTTGCGCCAGGCCCGCCTCCCACCGCCAGGATCGCTGCTCCGTTAGAGCTGTGATGGCCAGGCGATAATCTCGCCCGGCCGCTCCAATGCCGCACGTGCCCAATGGGTGTACAGGCACTCGTCCCGGACACCGCCAGAGGCAGGGCATCGTGCTCCTCCACCAAAAGCACGGTGATGCTGCCCATACCATGCGTTCGGTACGCAACAACTCACCCAGATCATTGCCGGGCTCGCGGCTGATCACGGTCAGCGCCAAGTCCCGCCGTTGCATCAATACGGTCGATGCTTCGCAGTGCATTTCGATTTGAATCAGTGGGTAGGCTTTGGAGAACTGTTTCAGATCCTGGCAGAAAGCGCATCACATAGTCATCCGGCGTGCCGATGCGCCCAATCCCACCATATGCGGGTTTCGCGCAGGGTATTGAACATTCCTGTGCAATTTCGGATGCCCCGCATAACCCAGCAGCACCTGGCCTTGGGTGTGAGCCGTACCTGCCGGCCATCGCGCTCGAACAGTTTGCGCTCCAACACGTCTTCTTCCAGACGCTTCATCTGCATGCTGACCGCCGATTGATGCTTTACCGTCTCCCCGGCAGGGGAAACCCCCCGGGTGGCAATGGCGCGAATCCCACGCTGTGTGATGCTGGGATAGGAGCAATGATCAATCTCCGAGATGTAATGCATAAGAAACATTCGTTGGGTTGATCTAAAGCCAGGGCCCCCTGTCGTCATCCCCACTGGAGGGCGAGAAGATGAAAGGTCAAAAAGGTTTCATATCGACGGATAACTGGCTGTTTTGGGCTTTTTCACACATTCGCGCGTTGGGGAGCTGTTGCTCAGGAGGGCGATGCTCACCCTAGCGATGACGATAAGGACATCGGGCTCAATCGCGCCGACGTCGCGCAGGAAAGCCATCGGCATTTCTGGAAGACCCGCTGCGAATAAGCCCGGATGCAGTGGGTAGGGCGCGAGCCTCAATGGAGATCGCCCTGCCCGCCGACCTGTGTATTTCACTCAAGCAAGCTCAGCATGGCGCTGGCTGCCCAGGGGTTTTCCGGGCGCCAGGCGCCTGAAAGTAAAGGCCACGCACCTCAACCGCTTGATCGAGCGCCTGGCGTTTTACAGATCGACTCGGTCAATGCCTGGTGCTTCCCACTACCTGCCCGGGTTTCCCGCCTTGGTTATTCCCTTTGATTCTTGAGCAGGCGGCCTGGAGCCTGGGGCGGCGGCGTTCTCTGTTTGAATACTGGGGGCATGAGGCGTCGCTGCTGCCCTTGGCGCTGTACCCGCTGATGGGTTGGCGTATGGAGCGCGCCCGGCAAGGGCAGGGGATCTATTCGCAAATGCACGTTTTGGCCGTGAACAGCAGGCGACGATCCAGCGCGTTTTCGCACCGTCGAACAGCAGGGCGCCGTGGGGGGGGGGCTTGTCGACCCGCGGGGGCGTGCCGGCCCCCTGTGGGTTTGGAGTGATGAAGCACGCGCTGGAATGGCTCTTCGCCGCTGGCCGGTACGGTTGCCGGTGTCGAGGGTTTGAGCGGCTTTATGATCTGCCCGAGCGTGTTATTCCCGCAGAGGTGCTCGGGGTCTCCATGAAGGTGAAGCGCAGCGTGGCTTGCTGTTGCACAGTGCGACTGCATTGGGTGTCGCCACTGAAAAAGACCTGCGCGATTATTTTTGCCTCACCCCCCACAGCCGCAACCGCTTGGCCGACTGGTTGAGGATGGGCAACTGCTGGCGTGCCAGGTGCGGGGCTGGAAACAACCAGCGTATTCCTGGCGGTGCCCAAACTGCCGCGCAACGTGCCGGCCAGTGCATTGTTGTCGCCGTTCGATTCGCTGATATGGGAGCGCAGCCGCACCAGCCTTGTTCGACTTTCGCTATCGCCTGGAGATCTACACGCCGCAAGAAAGACGCGTGTACGGCTATTACGTCCTGCCGTTTCTCCACAACGAACGCATTGCCGCACGCGTCGACCTGCGGGCCAAGCCGGCCCCTGGGGGCCCTGGCGGTGCATGCCGTGCACGAGGAAGAACCTGGGCTGGATGAGGAAGGTATGTTGGCGCTGGCCTTGAACCTGCGAAAGATGGCCGACTGGCTAGGGCTGGAACAGATCCAGCTCAATTGCCAGCGGCCCAGTGCTGCCCGGTGAGGGCTGCGATGCTGAACCGGGATGTCAGCCTTTAAGGCCCCTATTCGCGGCACGGCTCCCACAGAGAAACGCGTTCAAATGTGGGAGCCGGGCTTGCCCGCGATGGCGTCATCCCCGTCGATAAAACGTCAGCGCTTTACCTGTTTCAAGGTCTCGGCAATCAGGAACGCCAACTCCAGCGACTGATCGGCATTCATCCGTGGGTCGCAATGGGTGTGGTAGCGGTCTGACAGGCCATCTTCGGTGATCGGTCGTGCGCCGCCGATGCACTCGGGGACGTTCTGCCCGGTCATCTCGATAGGGACCCCGCCGGCATAGCTGCCTTCTGCCTGGTGCACCTGAAAAAATCCTTCACTTCGCCAAGGATCTGCGCAAAGTCGGGGGTTTCTTGGCCACTGCTGGCCTTGATGGTATTGCCGTGCATTGGGTCGCAACTCCACAGCACCTGCTTGCCCTCGCGCTGCACGGCACGGATCAGGTTGGGCAAATGGTCGCCGACCTTGCCTGCACCCATACGGGCAATGAGGTTGAGGCGGCCAGGGTCGTTATCCGGGTTGAGGATGTCGATCAGGCGGATCAGGTCCTCCGGGTTCATGCTAGTCCGACTTTCACGCCGATCGGGTTTTCACCCCGCGCAGGACTCGACAGGGCGCCGTCCAATTGACGGGTACGGTCGCCGATCCACAGCATATGCGCCGAGCAGTCGTAGTAATCGTTGGTAGGCTTCGCGGCGCACGAAGGCTTGTTCATAGTTGAGCAGTAACGCTTCGTGGGCGGTGAAAAAGCTGGTTTCGCGCAATTGCGGCGAGGCCTGCCCCGGCCGCATGAAGGCCAGGGTTTCGTCGATGCGGTCGGCCAGTTGGCTGTCTTTTCGGCGAGGCGGAGTTGGCGATGAAATCCAGGTTCCACTTGGGGGACCCCCCCTGCAGGTCGGCAAAACCGCCCTGGGCAAAGGCGCGCAGCAGGTTGAGGGTGGCGGTGGACTGGTGGTAGGACTGCAACAGGCGGTCCGGGTCTGGCACGCGGCTTTTTTCGTCGAAGCCGATGCCGTTGACGATATCGCCACGGTAGGCGGGCAGGGTGATGCCGTCGATGGTTTCATCGTTGGCCGAACGTGGCTTGGCGAACTGGCCGGCCATGCCCCCCATTTTCCCACCGGGCAACCGGCGGCGAAGGTCATGACAATGGCCATCTGCAGCAGCACCTTGAAGGTGTCGCGATCTTCGCGGCGGAAAACTCGGCGAAGCTCTGGCGCAATCGCCACCTGGCAGCAGGAAGGCACGACCCTGGGTCACTTCGGCAAACTGACGGCGCAATTCGCGGGCTTCGCCGGCAAACACCAGAGGCGGGTAGCTCGCCAGGCTCTGCTCCACTTGCTCCAAGTGCGCGGCGTCCGGGTATGGGGGTTGCTGCTGGATGGCAGGGCTCGCCAGCTATCGGGACTCCAGGGTGGCTCATCATGAACTCGTTTGCAGGTGGATGTTAGGGCGTCAATGTTAGCAGCAATTAGTGCGTGACCTGTGGTTGCCGCTTGGCCGACAATCGCGCCTTTGTCGTGCGGTAAAACCCTTTTGGAGTAGTGATGGCAGGAGCGTGTCGAGCGCCTGCTGGCCGAAGTCCATGATGAATTCGGCATGATCCGTGTGCTTGAAGTGGCTATTACCGCTTTCTCGAATTTGGCGACGCCATCGAGCAAAGCTGTGTGTTCACTGCTGACCCGAGCTGGCTGGAGTCGACTACACCCGCGCGATGCTGATCGGCGCGTTGTGCCATGAACAGCCGGAAAGTGCGTTGTTCCTCGGCCTGGGCGCGGGCACGTTGACCCAGGCATGCCTCAAGTTCCTGGCGCTGGAGGATGTCGAAGCCATTGAGCTGCGCCCCGATGTGCCGCGCCTGGCGATTGAATATCTGGGGCTGGATGACGATCCGCGCTTGTAACACCGCATTGGTGACGCGCTGCAATTGCTCGACAGTGCTGTATCGGCCCATTCGATTTTCGTCGACCTCTACACCGATGTCGGCCCGGGCGTGGGGCATCTGGCCTGGACCTTCCTGGAAAACTGTCAGAAGAAACTCAACCCCGGCGGCTGGCTGGTGATCAACCAGTGGGCCACCGATGACGGCAAGCCGCTGGGGGCGGCGTTGCTGCGTGGGTCTGCACCACTGGCATTACTGGGAGCTGCCGGTGAAGGAGGGCAATGTGATTCTATTGGTGCCTTCGGAGCTGGATCAGGTGCTGGACTGGGATGCGCTGTCAGCCCGCGCCGAAGCCTTGGCGCCGCGATTGGGGTATTCGTTGCAGCCGTTGATCAAGGCGATTCGGCCAGCAACTTAGTTGTCAGTTCGGACGCTTTCGCGGGCAAGCCCACAGTCGAGTTGCACTCTGTGTTGAAATGCAATCCCCTGTGGGAGCGGGCTTACCCGCGAAGAGGCTCTCACTGGCGACGGCTAATTCAGTTTGTTCAAATCCCCTTGAACACCCCGGGCCGCTTCTCGACCATCGCCCGAACACCCTCCTTGGCGTCCTCACTGTTGAGCAGTTTATCCACCATGGGCGGCAGCGCGGCGGCTGCGACGGCCACCTTCGATGCGCGCCAGGCGTGCCGACATCAACGTTGCCTGCACACCCAGCGGCGCCTGGCGGGCAATGCGGTTGGCCAATTCAATGGCACGGGGCAACAGGTCTTCACTGGCTATCACTTCCTGCACCAACCCCAGGCGCAGGGCCTCATGGGCGTCGAATTCGTCGCCGGTGAGCAGCCAAACGCATCGCATTGCCCCAGCCGGCAATCTGATGAAAGCGCAATGTCGCGCCGCCAAACGGAAAGATGCCGCGTTGCACCTCCATCTGGGCGAAGCGGGTATTGCTGGCGCAGAGGTTGATATCCGCCGCCAGCATCAACTCGATACCAATGGTCAGGCAGTAACCTTGGGCGGCGACGATCACCGGCTTGCTCACGCGCGGGCCGGCAAACACCCCCCACGGGTCGCACCCTCCCAGCGGCGGTTGCCAGCCGCCGGCCATTACGCCGCTGACATTGGCCAGGTCCAGTCCTGCGGTGAAGTGATCGCCATGGGCAAACACCACGGCCACCCGTGCGTCATCGTTTCGATCAAATTCGCCATAGGCCAGGCTTAGTTCATTGAGCAAATCCAGGTCAAAGGCGTTGCGCTTGGCCACGCGGTCCAGGCCTAAGCAATAGAACATGGCCCTCAAGTGCGCGGCTGACACGGCTACTGCTGGCTTGATTCATCGGGTGTGCCCTCGGGGCGCAGGTGAGGTTTCAGACCAAAGGGTCTCAATGGGTGGGTGAACCGTTTAAGCTCGATAACCAACAGGGCCGGGCCTTTGAAACAACCGCGCATGGATCTGCAAAGCGCGTGACCCAGTGCGGTTTATCGGCGCCTGGCGATAAAAAAAGCTCCCTTTTTCAGCTATTTCCGGTATAGTGCGCGCCGGCCTTTAACCGGGCCGCGTTTAGGTAGCGCAATTCCCCGAAGTCAGCTTCGGCTGCACGTCCGCACAGCGGACTCTTCCTTGACGAATCTTTTTCATTCATTCGTTTTCGCAAATCCCCGCCGACAAAGCAGCCAGGGCGACTCTTGAGTCTCAACACGGCATGCGCAGCTTTGGATGGGTCTTTGCGGATGCACTTAAGAGGCAGACCCATGACCCAGGAAACCGGCGGCTTCGCCGCTTTTAATCTTAACCCGAATATTCTTGCAGCCGTCGCAGCGACCGGCTACGAAGAACCTTCGGCGATTCAGCAGCAATCGATCCCGATCGTCATCATGGCCGGTAAGGACATGATTGGCCAGGCGCAAACCGGTACCGGTAAAACCGCCGCGTTCGCCCTGCCTATTCTGCATTGCATCGATCCTGCCAAGCGCGAGCCGCAAGCCCTGATCCTGGCGCCAACCCGTGAGTTGGCGCTGCAAGTAGCAACCGCCTTTGAAACCTACGCCAAGCAAATGCCGGGTGTAACTGTTGTGGCCGTTTACGGCGGCGCGCCTATGGGCCCACAACTCAAGGCAATCCGCAATGGCGCACAGATCGTTGTCGCCACTCCGGGCCGTCTGTGCGACCACCTGCGTCGTGATGAAAAAGTCCTGTCGACCGTGAACCACCTGGTTCTGGACGAAGCTGACGAAATGTTGAAGCTGGGCTTCATGGATGACCTGGAAGTCATCTTCAAGGCGCTGCCAGCGACCCGTCAGACCGTACTGTTCTGGCTACCCTGCCGCAGTCCATCCGTGCCATTGCCGAACGCCATCTGCGCGATCCGGAGCACGTGAAGATCCAGACCAAGACCCAAACCGTTACCGCGATCGAACAGGCTCACCTGTTGGTTCACGCTGACCAGAAGACCTCGGCTGTATTGAGCCTGCTGGAAGTCGAAGACTTCGACGCCCTGATCATGTTCGTGCGCACCAAGCAAGCGACCCTGGACCTGGCCAGCGCCCTGGAAGCCAAAGGCTACAAAGCCGCTGCGCTGAACGGTGACATTGCCCAGAACCAGCGTGAGCGCGTGATCGACTCCCTCAAGGATGGCCGTCTGGACATCGTTGTGGCGACCGACGTTGCTGCCCGTGGCCTCGACGTTCCACGTATCACCCACGTGTTCAACGTTGACATGCCTTACTATCGAGAGTCCTACGTTCACCGTATCGGCCGTACTGGCCGTGCCGGTCGCGAAGGTCGTGCATTGCTGCTGGTGCACTCCGACGTGAGCGCCGCATGCTGCAAGTGATCGAGCGTGTTCCGGCCAGAAAGTTGCCGAAGTCCGCCTGCCGGATGCCCAGGCCGTTCTCGATGCGCGCATCAAGAAACTGACCAGAGTGGCGCTACTGGTGGCTGACGCTGAATCGACCCACGGCGACCTGCTGGACCGCCTGACCGCCGATATCGGTTGCACCCCGCGTGCCCTGGCTGCAGCCCTGCGGCCAGCTACCAATGGTCAGGCCCTGACCCTGGCAGCCATCGAAGAATGTCCACTGGTTCCGAACAGCGCGCCACGCGGTGATCGTCCAGAGCGTTCCGGTGACCGTCCAGACCGTGGTGACCGTGAGCGTCGTGCTCCAGTGCCATTGGCTGAAGGCCGTGCTCGTTGCCGTACCGCGCTGGGTGCGCGTGATGGTATCGCTGCCAAGAACCTGCTGGGCGCTATCCTCAACGAGGGTGGCCTGGCACGTGAAGCCATCGGTCGCATCCAGGTGCGTGATAGCTTCTCCCTGGTGGAGTTGCCGGAAGATCGGCCTGGAAAAACTGCTGGCCAAGCTGAAAGACACTCGCGTTGCCGGTAAGCAGCTCAAGCTGCGTCGCTACCGCGAAGATTGATCCGCCCTTGGGCTGATTGATCGCACATAAAAATCCCCGACTGGTTCGGGGATTTTTTTTCGCCTCATGTTTTAGGCTCCGACGCGATCAACTGTGAATAGGCAAGCCAGCTCCCAGGTATAACGGTTTCAGCCAAAGCGATAGATATCCATGCCCAAGGCACCCAGTGTGAAGCCTTGGTGCGCCACGCTGAAATCTGCGCCCGCACCCCGCGCAAAGTACAGCGGCAAGCAATACGTAACTGAACGAATAAGTTACATAACACAC
>CAOKZL010005304.1:0-12288 GCA_948472985.1 Iguana delicatissima | reverse complement strand
TGAAGGAGCCTCACAGTTTTCATTTTCTGTGCCCAAAGCTGTGCAGCTGCCAGAAAATTATCCAGTTTTCTTAGGAAAGCTGTGCAGCTTTCATAGAAAGGGGTGGTTGTTTGTCATTGTGTGTGTGTGTGTGGGAAAATCCCAAAAGTACCAACATTACTGGACGAAAAATGGTCTCATTGTTCTCAACAGTTGTTGGGAATCAGAAAAATAGAGAATTACTATCCCTATACTAACTCATCACTATCAATGGTAGTAAGACAGTTTCTTGCTTTCTAAAGGTTATTTAACAAGTAAATTTTTACCACTGTAAGGGACAGCAGAAAAGAACTGTGCTGGTAGCCGGGTTGCCATTTGTGTCCAAATGTCTGCAGAGAGGCAATGGTGACCACCACTTTGCTCACCAAATGAAGTAGAAACTATGGTCCTTTCCGTGCCTTACATCATTGAGGAGACATCCAGTGTGGTTCCAAGTGTTGGCCCCTGTTGGGAGGGAGTATAACAGAAGTGCTCCCCCCACACTGTCTGCCTCCGTCTTCCAGGAAATGCGAGGGCCATGCCTCTTCCTGCCTCAGTGCAGCCGGGTAGTTTCCCAGGCTGCACTGGAGCACGAAGTGCAGCCGTTGTACTTCCAGGGCCTCCACAGACAAGATGAGTCTGTGATGGTGGTGAGATTGTGGTCATTGATGAGGAAAACCCACCAATGATTTGCAGTGTGATTGCATGCCTGGTGACTAGAGAAAGATAGGACCAAAATGACGTCATGCAGAACCTATCCCGGTCCTGTCTTTCTCATGTCCGCATGACAGGTTGGGAGAGTCGAGCAGAAAGGGCCTATGTGGAGACGATTCTGTGAGTAGACTCCTTTCTCTAGACTTCTTTATTTTTTTAAATGAAACCAGTGCCATCATGCCTCCCAGGAGAAGGTATTTCCCCAACCACAGTAACACAACAAAGAAGCACTTCTCCTGTGTCATGGGTCAAAGAGGAGGACTCCCTCCAAAGGATTTAATTAATCTCTAAACACTGTTGCTGGCATGGAGAAAAGCAACGAGGAGAGGTGATCCACTTGGATAGTGCTTTCCACACTACACTGTTATAGCGCTATTATTCCACTTTTAACACTCTGTGGAGTTCTGGGTTTGTAGTTTTCTGAGGCCAAAGAGCTCTTTGACTGAGAATTCTAAAGTCCCCTCCCTAAACTGTCAACCCCAGGATTCCACAGGAGGTTGAAAGTGGAATAATAGCACTATGGCAGTGTAGTGCTGAAAGGCCCATACTCACATTGTGGACTTCTGAATCATTCTGACCCAGTCTTGTGGCATCATGAAGGCCAACATTTGGTATTTGGCATTAACTTTTGGAGCAGGGGTGGACAACTGTGCAGGGGTAGGGACCATTTTCCCCCACACCTATGTTTTAGGACATCCAAAAGTGATGGAGCCTCACTTCCAGGCTGCCATTTGGCCAATGTTTGGTCAACTTTGAGGGGAGGTTTGGAGGCTCTTAGGGGTTGTGGAAGAAAACCACTATATTTTCAGCTGATTTTGGTAGCTTTTGATCAGGTTTCAGAAAAAATAGACAAACACCCCAAAACAAAACAAAATTGCCTGAGAACGGCTCAAGATTTAAGAATGTGGGTATATGGTGGCTTTTGTAGGTTTCTGAGAGGCTTCAGGTGACACACTTAGGGCTCCCAAGGGCCACATGTGGCCTACAGGCCACACTATACCCACTCTTGTTTTAGGCCCTGCAGCCCACTTCTTTGGGTACAAGACGCTATTTCTTATAAAAGATTTCCTGTTCTCAGATATTCTGTCAATATGACAGAATATAAACCCATGAATGAGAGATCTCCAAAAACCTAACTCATCAACCATCCTGCTCAGGCTCTGGGAAACCAGGCTAGCCATGAGTTTCCTTGACTGAGTCTCAGCCCATCTGTAATGTGGTCTTCCCCTTCCCTTCGGTGCTTCCACATTACCAAGTTTTATTGTCTTTTCCACGTTGTCTCATGATATGCCCAAAATATGATAGCCTCAGTTCAGTCATGTTGGCTTCTACTGAAACCTCAGCCTTCCTAGGAAAGACTAACCAAGGTTCTTGAGTTGCCACAATGATCTTGGTTGCTTTTGCTGCAGCCAAATCATATGTGCACCAAATGTCCCACGCCAACAAAGAGTTCTGAATTAATGTTGAATCTAATGAATATAAAAGTCAAATAAATAAATAAATACATAAAGGGATTGGGAGGAGGGACAAGCCAACCTTACCTTGTTCTTGCAGAGGGACACCAGGAGATGTTGTGATACACTGCCTCTCTTGCTTTGGTTTTATTTTATCCACATCTTCGGAGTACCTCCTGCTTATGTGTCACATTTTTTTGATGTCCTAATTAGCTCCCATCCAATTAGAACCATGTGCAACAAACAGTGTATTTCCTAAGGAGAGTCCACATTTATTTCATTCCCAACAATCATGAGCACACCCTCTCCATTGATTCCTTTTAATTTTAAAAAATTTATGAGCCAGATGTTCCTTTGTTCCATTTTTTTTGTTGCAATCTAAAATTATTTCCTCTTTCTTCTTCATGTCTTTTTTCAAATCATGTTTATTAAACACGACCCTAGATCAACAACATTTTAGTTCAGAACAAACTGCTAACAAATGACAAACAAAACAGCCAATTAATTAACAGAATAATAATTAACTAACTAAAACAACTAAATATTAACTAACACAAAATTCAGAGACAAGCACGTACACAATGAAAAAATACACAAAAAGGAAAACAAATTATTCCATAAATAACAAATCTATCCAAAAGTGTTTTCCAGCTATCTTTTCTGCAGTGATAATCATATATCCTAGAGGCCCACATGAATGTTTATGAACTCGATATTGTTGTGTTGTTGTTGTTGTGTACCTTCAAGTCATTTCTACTATGGCGACCCTAAGCAAACTGATCACAGAGTTTTCTTGGGGCTGAGAGTTCTTGGTTGACCCAAGGTCACCCAGTCACCCATGGCCAAGTGGGGAACTGGGTTCTAGAGTCATATTCAAACCCAATAGTTATCATTTTGTTAGCTTTGGCCCTGCTCTCACTTTTCAGTGTCATTTTTATTTTGCTGTCCTTTTGCAATTAGCAACCTCTCCCAATTTGGTGCCATCTGCGAATTTGATCGGCATGCTCTCTATTCCTTCATCCAAGTCAATATTCCACTATATGATTACAACAGCAAGAGTATGGTTCACCCAGGCATGGAAAGAATATTCTACCTCCAAGGAAGCCTGGCTTTTAAAAGTGAACAAGCTGGCAGAAATGAATAAATCATCTACTTTAATCAAAGAGCCATTAGAAAGCTTTGTGAAAGACTGGAAACCCCTGATACACTTTTTGAGGGGGGAAAAGAAGGCAAAATGATAACTATTGGGTTTGAATATGACTCTAGAGACCCAGTTCCCCACTTGGCCATGGGTGACTGGGTGACCTTGGGTGAACCACAGACTCTCAGCCCCAAGAAAACCTCTGTGATCAGTTTGCTTTAGGGTCGCCATAAGTCAGAAATGACTTGAAGGTACACAACAACAACAACACAACAATATCGAGTTCATAAACATTCATGTGGGCCTCTAGGATATATGATTATCACTGCAGAAAAGATAGCTGGAAAACACTTTTGGATAGATTTGTTATTTATGGAATAATTTGTTTTCCTTTTTGTGTATTTTTTCATTGTGTACGTGCTTGTCTCTGAATTTTGTGTTAGTTAATATTTAGTTGTTTTAGTTAGTTAATTATTATTCTGTTAATTAATTGGCTGTTTTGTTTGTCATTTGTTAGCAGTTTGTTCTGGATCTAAGTGTTCTTAATATAGGTCGTCTTTAATAGACAATTATTGAAAAAAGACATGGAAGAAGAAAAGAGGAAATAATTTTAGATTGCAACAAATGGAACAAAGGAACATCTGGCTCATAAATTTTTTAAAATTAAAAGGAATCAATGGAGAGGGTGTGCTCATGATTGTTGGGAATGAAATAAATGTGGACTCTCCTTAGGAAATACACTGTTTGTTGCACATGGTTCTAATTGGATGGGAGCTAATTAGGACATCAAAAAAATGTGACACATAAGCAGGAGGTACTCCGAAGATGTGGTATAAATGGAACCGAGAGAGAGCAAGAGAGGCAGTGTATCACAACATCTCCTGGTGTCCCTCTGCAAGAACAAGGTAAGGTTGGCTTGTCCCTCCTCCCAATCCCTTTATGTATTTATTTATTTATTTGACTTTTATATTCATTAGATTCAACATTAATTCAGAACTCTTTGTTGGCGTGGGACATTTGGTGCACATATGATTTGGCTGCAGCAAAAGCAACCAAGATCATTGTGGCAACTCAAGAACCTTGGTTAGTCTTTCCTAGGAAGGCTGAGGTTTCAGTAAGCCAAGACTACCTGAACTGAGGCTATCATACTTTGGGCATATCATGAGACAACGTGGAAAAGACAATAAAACTTGGTAATGTGGGAAGCAGAAGGGAAGGGGAAGACCACATTACAGATGGCTAGATGATGTCAAGGAAACTCATGGCTAGCCTGAGTTTGCAAGACCTGAGCAGGATGGTTGATGAGTTAGGTTTTTGGAGATCTCTCATTCATAGGGTTTATATTCTGTCATATTGACAGAATATAAAACCAGGAAATCTTTTATAGAAATAGGCCGCTTGTACCCAAAGAAGTGGGCTGCAGGGCCTAAAACAAGAGTGGGTATAGTGTGGCCTGTAGGCCACATGTGGCCCTTGGGAGCCCTAGTGTGTCACCTGAAGCCTCTCAGAAACCTACAAAAGCCACCATATACCCACATTCTTAAAATATTTAGGGGCCCATTCTCAGGCAATTTTGTTTTGTTTTGGGGTGTTTGTCTATTTTTTCTGAAACCTGATCAAAAGCTACCAAAATCAGCTGAAAATATAGTGGTTTTCTTCCACAACCCCTAAGAGCCTCCAAACCTCCCCTCAAAGTTGACCAAACATTGGCCAAATGGCAGCCTGGAAGTGAGGCTCCATCACTTTGGATGTGCTAAAACATGCAGGTGTGGGAGAATGGTCCTTACCCCCTGCACAGTTGTCCACCCCTGCTCCAAAAGTTAATGCCAAATACCAAATGTTGGCCTTCATGATGCCACAAGACTGGGTCAGAATGATTCAGAAGTCCACAATGTGAGTATGGGCCTTTCACACTGCACACTGCCCATAGTGCTATTATTCCACTTTCAACCTCCTGTGGAATCCTGGGGTTGACAGTTTAGGGAGGGGACTTTAGAATTCTCAGTCAAAGAGCTCTTTGGCCTCAGAAAACTACAAACCCCAGAACTCCACAGAGTGTTAAAAGTGGAATAATAGCGCTATAACAGTGTAGTGTGGAAAGACCCTATGAGTGGTACAGCTCCTCCTCGTTGCTTTTCTCATGCCAGCAACAGTGTTTAGAGATTAATTAAATCCTTTGGAGGGATCCTCCTCTTTGACCCATGACACAGGAGAAGTGCTTCTTTGTTGTGTTACTGTGGTTGGGGGGGAAATACCTTCTCCTGGGAGGCATGATGGCACCGGTTTCATTTAAAAAAATAAGAAGTCTAGAGTCACTTCACAGAATCGTCTCCACATAGGCCCTTTCTTGTTTTTTAGTTTCCCAACCTGTCATGCGGACATGAAGAAGACAGGACCGGGATGACTCTTATGCATGACGTCATTTTGGTCCTGATCTTTCTCTAATGCATGAGGCACGCAAATCACACTGCAAATCATTGGTGGGTTTTCCTCATCAATGACCAGCAATCTCACCACCATCACAGACTCATCTTGTCTGTGGAGGCCCTGGAAGTACAACGGCTGCACTTCGTGCTCCAGTGCAGCCTGGGAAAACTACCCGGCTGCACTGAGGCAGGAAGAGGCATGGCCCTCGCATTTCCTGGAAGACGGAGGCAGACAGTGTGGGGGGAGCACTTCTGTTATACTCCCTCCCAACAGGGCCAACACTTGGAACCACACTGGATGTCTCCTCAATGATGTAAGGCACGGAAAAGGACCATAGTTTCTACTTCATTTGGTGAGCAAAGTGGTGGTCACCATTGCCTATCTTCAGAACATTGTCGGGGACACAAAATGGCAACCAGGCTACCAGCACAGTTCTTTTCTGCTGTCCCTTACAGTGGTAAAAATTTACTTGTTAAATAGTTTTTAGAAAGCAAGAAACTGTCTTACTACCATTGATAGTGATGAGTTAGTATAGGGATAGTAATTCATCTTTCTGATTCCCAACAACTGTTGAGAACAATGAGACCATTTTTCGTCCAGTAATGTTGGTACTTTTGGGATTTTCCCACACACACACACACAATGACAGGAAACGGCAGAGCCTTCTATGAAGCTGCACAGCTTGCCTAAGAAAACTGGATAATTTTCTGGCAGCTGCACAGCTTTGGGCACAGAAAATGAAAACTGTGCAGCTTTCCTCATGGCTGCAGCTTCAACCAACCCAAGTTCTTTTCCAGCTGCATACCATTTGGTTTGCACAATGTTCAGGCTGAAAAAGTCTATAATCACGAGTCACATCCTTTCCCATGTTTGTGTGCACTTTTCCCAAGTCTACAGCAAACATGACAAAAGCAAATGGTTGTGGTTTTCTTGCTTCCCTCCTCTCAGAAAGATGAACACTTTTCTAGGCACAGTAAAATGATTACGGCCATAGTATTCTTACAGTAAAGCTACACCTTTCAAATTCCTGCGCAGCTTTCATAAATTGTGAAATTTTATGTTGTGGCTGGAACAAAAAAAAAAAAAATCTTACAAGTTTTAAGAACTTTCCACATGCCATTTTTACACATTCCCTAAGGGTTAGGAATTTCTAATTTTACCCCAGTTGGAAAATGATGTATTTTCATTCTGTCCCTGGACTAATGTCAAAAAATTCTCATGCCCATTCCCTGGATTAATTCTGTAAAAATGTTCCTCTCAGTTCCTTTGTCCACAAGAATTTCAAGTGGATGTTGGTCCAAAAAAGAAATCAACCCTTAAAACTTTCCTGAAAATGATTTTGCCATTATTTTTAATTCTTCACGTGGAAGTTTTCCATTTGAAGATCATTTGGTGGAAACAGCATATTTCTTGGTCTGAGATAAGCTGTGGTAGCCAGCCCCACAAAATCAAATCAGCTACATTTGTATGTTTTTGCTTGAGGAATGGAGAATAGTTGAGGGAAGGAATTATGTCTCTGTTATGTTCCCTCAGATCTAAACGGACCAAGTCAAGACCATGACTATCAAAGGTGGACACTGCAATCCAAGTGGCTACTCATCTTGCTATAGCCCTTGTAGCTATGGCAGCTATGGACACTGCTACGGTTCCTCAGCATGTTACCCAGGATGTTATGGGCCATATGGTTATGGAGGTTATTACGGCCCAAGAGGTTATGGCTGCTGACAATGGAGGTTATGGCTTCTGTGGTCCAAGATGGGCTACCCTTACTCACAGTGTGGATGGGGCTGCTAAACCCAGGAAGATTTTCACCAGAAACAGATCTTCTAAGAAAGGTGAAAGTTTGCCAAAATGCTGAGTACCTCTATCTCTTTCTTGCCTATCTTTACCTCACAATGCTTGATGTATGATTGCAATTCCCTACCATGAAGAACCAAGACATACAAAGCTTTCACACTGCATTGTTTTCTTCCTGTAACATTTCTTCCTGTAACTTCCTGTAACTTTGGCATTAAACTTGACACTGCATCCAAACATGCTCTGTCCTGTGTTTGACTGAGAACATGGCCAAGAAAGAGACAGAGAGGGTGGTTTAGTGGATGGGTATTGGGCTAGAACTCCTTGAGGAGGTGAATGTTCAAACTCCTGCCCAGCCACTGGGTGACCTTTGCCGAGCCACAGCCTCTCAGCTTCAGAGGAAGGCAATGGCTAGCCTCCTCCTAAGAAATCTGACCAAGAAAACCCTGGTGTCATAAGTCGGTTTTAGGGATCAAATGTGGTGTGTTAGGAAGCAGCAGTGTTCCACTTTCTTACCAAAATTGGGACTCAAAGTGGCTCACAATTTAAGAACAATCCAATTAAAACATAGAAAAAGAGAATAATAAAAAGAGAATGAAATTAGTTGCAGTATTAAAATAAAAATGCATTTTAAAAGAAGTTTTTAAAAAGATAATCACAGAAACATAGAGTTGGAAGAGACCCCCAGGGGCCATCCAGTCCAACCTCTTGCTATGCAGGAACACCCATCAAAGCCCTCCCTTTGACAGATGGCCATCCAGCCTTTGCTTAAAAACCTCCAAAGAAGGAGGAGACTCTACTACACTCCATGGTGGATGCAGAAGTCTCCACTGCCAGACAGCTCTGATCGTCAGAAAGTTCTTCCTGAGGTTTAGGTGGAATCTCCTTTCCTGTAGCTTGAATCTATTGCTCCTTGTCCTAGACCCTTTTTGCATGCAGTCTCTTTGTGAGAAGGCCCCTTGAGCTCTGCGTAAATGGGAGCGGTGATCCGCACAACACACTCCCATTTACGCAATGCTCATGAACCTAACGTAAAACCGCGCACACACCTTTTCATTTTCAGCTTCAAGCCGAAAATGGTGCACAGTTGGGCAAGGCTCCCGGGGCCCGCACACACTTACCTGCGCTGCGGTACGTCGTCCCAGGCACGCTGCTCGCACTTCCTCCCCCAGCGCAGCCTACAGCTCCCAGGCTGCACTGTGGAAGGAAGGCAGCGGGGCGGCGATCCACCAGGAAGCCAGCTGTGGTGGGACGAAAGAGCAGTGAAGAGCGCACCTCGTGCAAGAACCTGCTTGCATGAACGGCACCCCCCACCGTAACATGCGGAAAAGGCCTGTGGTCTCTGGAGCAGCAGAAAACAAGCCCGCTCCCTCCTTGACATGACATCCCTTCAAATATTGAAACATGGCTATCCTGTCCCCCTAACCTTCTCTTCTGCAGACTAAACATCCCCAGCTCCCTAAGCCGCTCTTCATAGGGCTTCATGGCTTCCAGACCCTTCACCATTTTGGTCACCATCCTCTAGAAGTGTTCCAGCTTGTTGATATCCTTCTTGAATTGAGGTGCCCAGAACTGGACACAGTATTATTCAGATGAGATCTGACCAAAGCACTAGCAGGGTATCTCAATGCCTCTGCTACTTAGCTAAGTATATTTAAAATTATGTAATGCACATTGTGATCGAGAATTCTGGCCAAGCTCTTTTAGAGGTTGTGGGGCTAAACATTGCTTTGAGTGTTTTCTGCAAAAGCAAACCTATTTTATGTAGAGAAAATAAGCAGGTATATGCATGTGTGTGTGCCAAAAGAAAAATGTGTTTTTTATGTGGATATTAAATAGAGGGAGAAAATTTAGCATGATGCTTGTTGGTCTATTATTCTTCCCAATGGGAACTTCTAACCATTTATTTGAACTTATTAGATTTATACATCGTCTTTCTCCTGGGATGGAACCCAAGGTGTCTTACAATAATTTTACACAAGATTTAATTTAAATCAAATTTTACAAAAGTAAAATAATAATGATGATGATGATGATGATAATAATAATAATACAATAATAATACGATGGAAGAAATGGTTAAAAACCATTTAATACCATTTAAAATATAGTTCCTAATAAAAGATCAGAACATAGCATGCCAGTGCACATATGGATACTGCTGCGTAATTTAAACTTTAAAGGTTTAAATTTCAAATGAAAAGGTTTTCATTTGCTGGCAGAAAAGAGAAGCAAGGCGGAGCCAACTGGACTTCCTATGGAAGGAGGTTCCTCAGCCCAGGAGCAGCTACCAAGAAGGCCCTGTCTACATCCCCACTAAATATGTGTGTAAAAGTGGTGGGACTGTGTCAGGATGCTTTGATCCTGCCGTATATAAGCACCAGTATATCTAATAGTACAGACACATTAGAGTCCATAGGAAAGAGTATTCTAAGCACTAATATATATCCACTAGCCTATTTACCTGGCATTGCCTGGGATTTTATTTTCTCAAAGGTAACACTTGTTAGAAATACCTTACGAATTACCTTACTTTAGGAATTAGAGGTGGTTGAAATACACAGATTTGATATCCTGTGTCTCTAATTCCCCAAACTGTGTTGTCCAGTATCAATCCAGATCTGTGGCCCTTTCTTCACCTTACCTTCTTCTGGCACTGGGGTATGGGGATCGCGCGAGCAGCCTTTGGCGAGAGGCTCTCACGTCTCTTCTGCTTCAGCTCCCCATGAGCCATCTGCTGGCGCAGAGTCCCGCCTCTTCCTTCCACAGTGCAGCCTGGGAGTTTCCCAGGCTGCGCTGGGGCAGGAAGAAGCACAACCGGCATGGCTCTCGAGGCTCCGCACACCAGGTAAGTGCACATGGGGCCCAGGAGCAATGTGCGACCACGCACCATTTTTGGCTTCCAGATTAAAAAAGAAAAGATGCGCAATGAGCACCTGCCGGCCCCTGGAGCATCACTCGACTGTGAGTGTGTCATGCAGATCGCTCCTCACAATTGTGTGACGCTTCAGGTGCCCTTTTGCATGGCAAATGCTGTGAGGAAAGGCCCTGTATTCAGAGTTGTTTACATACAGAGATTTGGTTTCTGAAGCTATACACCGTCTTTCTCATTCCTGCTGCTAGGCCTCATCTCCATAGCAACCAGTTAGGCCCACAGGTCTGGTGTACCAAGGACTCTCCTGAACCTCCAATCCCAGGATTCCATAGAATCAATCATATGAGGTCTTTGCCTACCTGACCCAGACAAACAGACAAGCTCACTAGCAAACTTTGACTTTTATATAGGAGATGGCTAGTGGCTATCTGAGCAATACGTAACTGAACCAAAGACAGGGAAAAATGGGTGGATTGCCCCAACCTCTGAAAGTTTTTCATATATGGATTACACGGTACAAAAAAAGTAATCATGTTATAAGCTATTATATTTACTGGAAAATGTGTGTGTGTGTGTGTGTGTCCTTGTTACTCCAAAACACATTTCTTGCAAAGCTTTCATTCTAAAATCCTATTGTAAGAGAAAGTATGGTTATTTCTGATCTTGGGACTATTGGCCATCTTCACAAGCTTCTTCAAGGATACTTCAGGTTGAAGGCATTATGTGAAGCATGGTGATGGAATTCTCATCTCTGGCCACAACTTTTTCACATTCCCATTTAAATTTGATTGAATCATTAATTTATTTGCTCATTTCTGAACTGATTCTCTGCCCTGCAAAGACATTTTCCCCAGAAGTTTTCAAAACAGTAAAATAACAGTACAAAAATGCTTTAAGTATTGATTATGTAGAGTGTCTGTAAACATAAAGGAACACATATGCATCAGAAAACAAATATGTCTCCCTGTTGTGTATACACTTGTCAGAAAAACTTCTGTATTTCATCAATGGGCTAAACAAAATGAGGAAATACAATTTAAATAGAAGTACAATATATTTCAATGTAATGAGAAAGACTGTGACCAGGCAAGTGCCAAGGTATGGAAATTTCTTCTGTGGACATTAACAAGAGCCCTATCCCTTAAAAAATCATGGAGTTGGGAGGAACCAAAAGGGCCATCTATTCCAATCCCTCATCAGTGCAAGAATCCAGAGCTAGAGCACTTCTGAGAGGTGAGCATCCAACCTCTGTTTAAAGAACACCAAAGAAGAATAAGAGTCCCCTGCCCTCTGAGCAGACTGTTCCACAGTAGAACAGATCTTGCCATCAGGAGGTTCTTTCTAATGTTTAGGTGGAATTCATGGGTTTGTATTGTAGTCCCTGGAGCAGCAAAAAACCAACTTATTCCATCTTCTACATGACATTCCTTGAAGTTTTTAAAGATGGTCATCATGTCACCTCTCAGTTTTCTCATCTCCGGGCTAAACATACCCAATTCCCTTAGCCATTTCTTATAGAGTTTGGTTTCCAGATCTTAGTCTCCAGTCTAAAGAGATGCTGCCAGATTGGTAACTGGAGGCTGGCTGTAAGGAGCACACAATTCGCTTACTGCAACAACTCTGTTAGCTGCCAGTCCATTTCTGGCAGACTTAATGTTCTAGTTATAACCTATAAAACCCTATACAGTTCAGGTCCAGGATATCTGAAGGACTGTATTCACCAATATGAGCCTACCTATGTTATGAGATCTTCTTGAGAGACTCTTCTGTCCCACCATCCTCATAGGAACATCTAGTAAGAACCAAGGACATCAGCAATACGTAACTGAAGGTTGAAAGGGAGAAATGAGAACATAACATAG
>CAOKZL010005303.1:0-12466 GCA_948472985.1 Iguana delicatissima | reverse complement strand
GCTGGTGCTGCCTCCCCCCCACCGCTGCTTCTGCCAGACTAGGAAGGCTGCCAGCTGCTGTGCTGACCAGTGTTGAGGAGAATGCTGGCACTAGTTGAGCGGTTGAGCAGTCACCTGACTGGGGGAGAAGCTCGAGACTCCACATAGGGCCACATAGATGAGTAGTCAGATCAGGAGGGGAGGAAGCAGTTGTGTGGAAAAGGAAACACAGTCGATGAAGCGGTAAGGGACCAGGGTACTGCTGATGAGGAAGGTATATCGAGCTTAAGTTTGGAAGACGCACAGCCATACAGGCTATACACAACACAGGACATGAAGAACAATAATTCAGCCATATTTGATACACTGCTACTAAAGCAAAGGTCTAGAAGATCCCAGGTGGATTCTGGAACTGCTTGCATT
The DNA here is from genome assembly GCA_948472985.1 of Iguana delicatissima. Taxonomy (NCBI): domain Eukaryota; kingdom Metazoa; phylum Chordata; class Lepidosauria; order Squamata; family Iguanidae; genus Iguana; species Iguana delicatissima. Next base: position 12,064 of record CAOKZL010005303.1, on the reverse strand, counting down.
GTTGCACTAGTTAATCTGTTGTGTATTAGGATGGATGAAAAAAATGTCAAGTACTACTCTTATGTAACAAAGCAATTGTGAGATCAATGGGAGAGTGCCAGCTGCCTAAAAAAATCCATAGAACAACAAAAAATTGTACTGTCTGGAATTTATAGTTATTGACAGAGAGGACACCCATCCACTGCTGGGCGACTTTGCAGCAGAGATCATATATTTCATTGTATGTATCACACCAATACTAAAATCATTCCACTAGCTGCCAGTTAGTTTCCAGGCAAACTGGTTGGTTATTACCTTTAAAGCCCTATGTGGTTTGGGTCCAAGTTACCTGGAGGATTGCCTCCTCCCATACAATCCGCCCTGTACGCTCAGGTCCTCTGGGGGCCAGCCAGGACTAGAGTGGCAACAGTCACCCCCAAGACTTTCTTGTTGGCCGCCCCTAGACTGTGGAATGACCTGCCAGAAGAGATTCAACAGCAAAATATGTTGGCTGAATTTAAAAAAGTACTAAGGACTTATCTCTTCCTGCAGGCCTACCCAGTCAAGTTTTAATTGTGCTTTTAATTGTATTTTAATCATACTTTTAACTGTTTTTTAATTATATTTTTAACTATGATATATTTTAACTATAATTCCATGTGTATTTTAATTATGGCTTTTAACTCCATCTATTCTGTACCCCGCCTTGATCCCTGGGGAGAGGTGGGTAATAAATAAATTTTAATAATAATAATAATAATAATAATAATAATAATAATAATAATAATAATTGCAGTACTATAATATCCTCCTTATTACAGGACAGCTGTTAAGTTCCCCCACCTAATATTTAATCAAGAGATGGAGACACTTTCCAGATACTAGGTGCTTTGAAGGCAAAATGAGATTGAAAGATAGCCCCCTGAATACAACCAGAATGGCTACAAAGAGTCTTGCTATTTGTGCTGGAGCCACTGAAGAAATTTTCAAGAAAAGGGCATATTTGCATCAGCTGAAACCAGCACTGGTTGCATCAGTAGCCAGTCATGGAATGGAAGCCATCAGGCAAACTACGCTGATCCTAAAGCACTTCAAAAGAAGCTGCTACCAACTGCCAACAACTGAGGATGTATTAGTACACCTAACTTGGGCAAAGGTGTCTTAGACTGTGATGTCAAGAATGGAGTTTTAAATATGAAGTTAGCTCCAGCTGCTTGATGACCTTGAGCACTTGATTTGGTAGATACTGTTGGTGAAGGATGACAACAAGGATCAGCACTTTTCCTGATGTTTCCTAGTGGGAGATGAACCAGACACTGGAAGGGCTTTCTGCATTAAGATTGTGTCTGATGATATTCTGATCATTGGAGAAGAAGATAAGAAAGAAGTGATTCAAGATCATGATAGCGAGGAAATTGAATGCTAAAAAAAATGTATAGCTGAGATGAGCAGAAAAAAACCTGCATTGGGCGCCTATTGACCTTAAAAGGACTAAGACCAGACCCAGAGAAGACAAAAGTCATTATGGAGCTACCCAGGCCATAGGAACTGAAAGGAGTCAAAAACCTTGTTGGGATGTCAACTATTTGTCCAGACTCTGTGCAATCTGGTCTGATGCTTATGAGCCACCAAAGTTGCTGACACTTAAATATGTATGTAGCCTCAAAATGGGAAGAGACCCAACCGAAGACATTCCAAAGCATTAAGGAAATCATCAGCAAAGTTTCAGTATTGCAACTCAGCTGAGCAGTTGGCACTGCAGTGTGATGCTTTAAGGAGGAGGTCTGGGATGGGAGCAGTTTTGATGCAATAACAGCAACCTATGGCTTTTACTAGTAAAGCAATGACTGAAACAGAAAGGAGGGATGTAAAGACAGTTTAAGTGTTTGAACTGGAGCAGTTCCATTGGTTCACTTTTGGACACAGAACAGATGTACAATCAGATCAAAAATCTTTGGAGTATAATGAAGAAATTCTTGCTGAGTTCTTCTAAGAGACTGCAAATATATTACTAAAAGTCCAGACTTATGATGTGAGCATCAAGTACTGTCCAAAAAAGTGCTGGTGATTGGTAGACCAATTAAGCAGAGTATACCTTGTAGAGAGGAGACAGCATGGTGTAGTGGTTTGAGTGTTCTACCACAACTCTGGACACCAGCATTAGAATTCCCACTTAGCCACGTAAACTATTGCAATTGCTCCTAGGCTCCTCATCCAGTACTGAGGAGCCTGTAGTTCACCTTAGTTTACAGAAGATCTACAGGCAGTCAAACAGGCTGGACAAAAGCTAGAGTGCAAATGGCATAGTTCACAAAATGAATACGACCAAAAATTGGCAAATGACCTTTTGTTGTGCCTACTATGCTGCAGTGAAGGTGGAGAAAATAACTTCTTTATTTTATCTTCAGCACACCATCAAGCTGAGCTTTTCTGAGTGGAGAAGAACCTACTGGGGTCAGACTCAGAGAAGCCAGGATTAGAACACCCGGTTACATGCTGTGATACATTTGCCAGGCGCTTCCAACAGAAAGTCTTCCTAATTAATTCATAACTTGGTGTCATAGTTATTGCAGAGTCTAATCAATTTTCATGGGATCAGTTTCAGTTGTTGAAGCCTGATGATGTGGACAAGACACTTAAACTGGTCTGTCCCATCACAAGTAATCTTGACCCTTACTCATCTTGGCTCGTAAGATCTAGCAGATGTGGATTGACTGAGTGGGTCCAAGAGGTGGCTCACTATGTCAGGGGAAGTACCTGCTGTCTTGAAGGAGGTTGTAGTGCCTGAAGAGGATCTCCCTGGACCCCAAGGTATGTGATAACATATCCTATATTTGGGCAAAGTGCTTGAATGTATGGTAGTTGGGCAACTTCAGTTGTTCTTGGAGAAACAGATGACCTGGACCCATTTCAGTCTGATTTCAGGTCAGGATATAGTATTTAGTACTGAAACAGTCTTGCTTGCTGTAACTGATTATGTACCCCATGGGAAAGAAAGGGGGAGTGCTACCCTGTTGATTTTCCTGGTTCTTTCAGCAGCTTTTGATACTATTGATCATGGTATCTTACTGGATTGGCTCTGACAGAGGGAGTAGGAGGCACTTTTTGCAGTGATTCTGCTCCTGTCTGCAAGGTTGGTTCCAGAGGATGGCACTGGGAGACTTTGGCTCAGCCTCATGACCATTGTGCTGTGGGGTGCCACAAGGTTCCATCTTGTCTTCCTTGCTGTTCAATATCTATAGGAGATCACTGAGAGAGGTCATTAGGAGTTTTGGGGATTGAGTGTCATCTGTATGTTGATGATACTCTGCCCTCCTTCTTGTCATTGGGGTCATCTGAGGCTGTGTAGGTGCTGGAGTAGTGCCTTCATGCTGTGATGGGCTGAATGAGGCTGAATAAACTGAAGCTAAATCCCAATAAGACAGAGGCTCTGTGGATTAGTGATTCTCAAGTCCAGGAATTGGTTAAGTTGCCTACCTTGCATGGGGTTGCACTCCCCCTAAAGGAGAAGATGCACGGTCTGAGAGTACTCCTAGATCCATTCCTTGTTAATGGAGACCCAGATAGACTTCAGCTAATGCAAAATGTGAGAACTAGACTGCTTATTGGGATTCCATTTGGACATCATACAACACCTGTTCTGAAGGAATTGCACTGGCTGTCAATATGTTTCCATTCTGAATTCAAGATGTTGGCAATAACATTTAAAGCCCAAACGGCTTTGGACATCAGTGCCTGAGGGAGCACATCTCTATATATATGCCTGCCCAAAAATTGAGATATATTGAAGGGGTCCTCCTTCATGTCCTAAATACAAATACATTTTGGCAAATACGTCGTGGCTAAACACAGGAGAACACCTTTTCTGTGGTGTCATCCTAGTTGCAGAATACTTTGGACTGCTTCTGTAACACCTGGACTAAACACTGGGGTGGATTCATTGCCCCAGTGGAATCAGGGCCACCAGCCTCCACTAGGTTTGTGATTGACCTGGTAGGCAACAAGATATACAGGTCTGCTTTTGAAATCACATAGCAGGATTTAGTTGATTGTTGACACACTGGTTTATTTGCATGTTCCACCACATTTAGCTATTTATGCATGAAAATACAAAGAAGATTGTGGTCTTTTTTCTTAATATATGAATCTGCCATACAGATTCTGAAAAAGGAGCCAGAAAAGGGAGAGGGAGAGGGAGAGGGAGAAGAAAACTTGGGTTGTTGATTACAATGTTATTGGGATGTTGACTATCTTCACCAATGACCTACTTAAATGGCATCTTTATTAATGGAGACTTAGATGTTTGCAAACCCTAGAAAGAAAAGTAATTCTAGACTTGTTCCTCTGTAGGAAAAGGGTTTTGCCTGGCAAGTGGTGAATGACCTGGATAGTTCTGCCTGCTTACTAATACAGAATGCAGCTTCTGCTGTAATGCACAGCTACATGTAACACAACCTTATAGCAGTACTGGAGCTACTTGCAGTAGTAATGGGAAACTTCAGACATCTTGATGTTTGCTGGAAGTCAGACTCCATCAAGAATGTAAGGTCCAACAAATTCCTGTGTTGCCTTCCTGACAATTTCATTTTCCAGAAGGTGGAAGAGGCAATAAAGCACCTGACCCTCACCAAAAGGTGTGAACTGGTCAGCAGAATGGAAGTAGTAGGAACCTTGGTTGAATGGTGTAACCACAACTTGTTGTGATGTGTTATACAAAGAAAAGAGGAAGCCAAATGTGAGACGTGCACTCGGGACTTCAAGAAAACTACTTTCAATAAACTTTCAGAAATATTGGGCAAGATCACATGACCAGAAATGCTCAAAGAGTGTGGAATTCATGATGGATGGGAGTTTAATAAAGGTGACATATTGAAGGCACAATTGCAAGCAATTCCAATGAGAAAGAAAAGTGGGAGGAGTCCAAAGAACTGGCATGCATGTATAAAGAAATCATAATTCAGGATGGATACATACATGAAATGTAAATGGGACCGGTACAAGAAATGGAAAAAGGGGAAAATCACCAGCGTAATGCAAACAAAATAGTCAGTAAGTGATATAAGGGGGAAAAAAAATCTCTTTCTAGAGAAGTTATAAACAACAAGGATCCTTTTTCTGCCTGTGTTAGGAGTAAGAGTCAAAACAAGAAAATGGTATGACCATTATGTGATGAAGATGGTGCAATGGTAATAGAAGAAAGAGAGAAGGCAGAACTGCTCCACACATACTTTGCCTCAGTCTTCCTCCAAAAGGGAAACAGTGTGCTACCTATTGCAAGCAGAACAAATGATGCAGTAAGTAGACTTTTAGCCATACCAGGTAAAGATGTCCTACAGGAATACCTAGCTACTCTAAATGAATCCAAGTCTCCAGGGCTAGATGAACCAGATCCAGGAGTATTAAAGAAACTTGTAGATGTAATCTCAGAACCTGTAATGATCAACTTTAAGAACTGTAGGAGAGAGAGGTTCCAGCAGACTGAAGGAGGCTGAATATTTTGACCCCATCTTGAAAAACAAGGGAAAATAATCATAGAATCATAGAATTGGAAGGTACCTCAAGGTTCATGAGTCCAACCTTCTGCCATCCAGGAACAGACAACTAAAGGACTTCCTGCACTACCTCTTTACCTATTCTGGGCTGCAATCCCTATCTTTTCCACATAGTTGTTCTGCTGTTTCTTTCTCTCCAAACACAGTTCCTTCCCTTGTTAAATTTATTTATATTCTACCTTCTTCCCAATCCAGGACTCAAGGTGGCTTACAAAAGTTAAAACAGATACAGCTAAAAAAATGCACATCATATGAAGGTTAAATTAATCTATCAATAAAACTAAAGGTAGTTAAAAGCATGATTGTTAAAAAGAAAAACAACAGGTATAAATGTTATGAATAGTCCTTTTCCCTGAGCAATCAATCCATAAAAACTTGCTGAAAAGCTCTTCACCTGTTGATGGAAAGGGAAAAAGGAGAGTGCCAATCTAACCTCTCCAGGGAGGGATTTCCAGAGCCAGGAGTAGGTACCACAGAGGTCCTTAATGCTACCATTAAGGTCAAGTCCAAAACTGCCTTACTGCACCATGACTTATCATTCCGGAAATGCCTTCTTTTCTTCTTACCTTTCCCAGTCCCATAATTGCCAAATTATGAAAATACTCCTCACCCCTTTTCCAGTTCTGCTGAGTTAATGGGAATCTAGAGTTGATTCCATCAGAAGCTTACATTTTTTTCTGCCCCCTTAAAAAAGGTGAGAGTAATGCTTGAAACCTGTGTAATCAAATTAAATTTTTGTAATGATTGATTACAACTTTACTTACAGATGCAGGCAGCTGCAATCAATCGTACTGCTCCATAAGGTGGTTCACAAAAAGGAAAGATCGGTTGAACAATGTAGTTAGCAAAAGTGATGGCTATGACCGCCTGAGTAGTTGGTTCTATAATGAGCAAGGAAGACCAGAGTCTGATAAAGGCTATAAAGCCTCCAAAAGCCTCTAGAATATAGGCATAGCTTGCTCCTGATTTAATAATGGATGTCCCCAGCTCAGCATAGCACAGTGCTCCAAACAGTGAAAAGATCCCACCGAGGGCCCAGAGAAGCAGAGAGAGTCCATAGGAGCCACTGTACATCAGAACACCCTTTGGTGATACAAATATCCCCGAGCCAATCATGTTCCCTACTATTAAAGAAATGCCATTCAACAAGGTGATTTCTTGTTTCATCTGCATTTTCTCCTTCTTGCTGTCTTCCACTGAGTCCAATTCATGTAATCCATTCTTGGGTGTATTCTTTTTCTTGCAACACACTGTCCAAGGGCCTGTCATCTTCAGTTAATCATTACCTGGAAATGAGGAGAAGGAGAGAATATTTTTGTCCGCAATGCTTTTTAAAAAATCTAGCTACCTAGCTACCTACCTAGCTACCTATCTTGGTCTCATAGAACAGAGGTAGAAAGGAACTACCTGGGAACCTATTGGGCCTGTTGACTGTAGCCACATGGAGAGATGGTCATTTGACTATGCATGAAGTCATGTGATGGCAATGCAGGGTTTATCAAGCATCTAGAGCAAGGTTTTCCAAATGGTGTGCCATGACACGTTAGTGTGTCGCCTGAAGTGTGTAGTTGTGTTGCCTACAATCTTGGAAATATATGTTATTATTTATAAATCATGTATTTTTAAAAATATATGAAAGGTTTTAATGAAATATGGTGTGTCCCCACACATTTTGTTATTACAATTTATGCATGTGTCTGTATCTCTTATAAGAGGTTAGTTTAAGCTCTGGTTTGCTAGCAAAACTGAATTACTGTGTTGTGAAATGATGCATATCTAAAAAAGTGTGTCACTAACATGAAAAGTTTGGAAAGCTCTGATCAAAAGGCTACCTGGCTGCAGCAGCCTCTGCATCAGTAACTTAGAAAAATACTTTTTTTTGGACTGCATATTCTGGAATCTCTCACCCAGTCAGTATGATTATTCAGGGAGTTGTAATCCCAAAACATAATTTTGCCAAGCTCAGCCATTCATGCAATCAATATCCTACACAGTAAATTAATTGCTCTTACCTCTGCATGCATACCCAAAAGTAAGTTCCATTCTATTCAGCAGGGCTTATTTGTGATTAAAGGTGCACTAGATTGCAGCCAAATAGCACAATCCTATATATGCTAACACAAAACAAACAAAAGTAAATTCCACTGGGTTCAAGGGGGCTTTCTCCAAAGAAATTAGGTACAGGACAGCTGATATGAATGAATGGCCTTCATTCCCATTCACAGCCAATGACCACTTAAACAACAGGAATAGTAATATTTGTTCTTGGAGGCCTAAATACCTTAAGAGCATCAGATTCTGTCTGATCTTGGAGCTATGCAGGGTCTTCCCTGGTTAGTACTTTGATGGGAGATCACCAGGTGCTATAGCCTATATTTCAGAAGAAGGAACTGGCAAGACCACCTCTGAATACTCTTTGCCTAAGAAAACGCTATGAAATTTATGGGGTAGTCATAATTCAACAGGCAGCTTGAAGGCACATACACAACAGTTATTATCATCAAAGTATCATTTGATCTTTACCTGGTTAGAGAAGGTTAAGAGGGGACATGATAGCCATGTTTAAATATTTGAAGGGATGTCATGTTGAGGAGGGAGTGGGCTTGTTCTCTATCGCTCCAGAGACTAGGACAAGGAGCAATGGATTCAAGCTGCTGGAAAGGAGATTCCACTTGAACCTCAAGAACAACTTCCTGACGGTCAGGGCTGTCCGGCAGTGGAATGTGCTGCCTCGGAGTGTGGTGGAGTCTCCTTCTTTGAAGGTTTTTAAACAGAAGCTTGATGGCCATCTGTTGGGTATGCTTTGATGGGTGTTCCTGCATAGCAGGGGGTGGACTTGATGGCCCCTGGGGTCTCTTCCAACTCTATGATTCTATTATTCTATTCTATGATTCTATGGTTTTATGGGAATGTTGCTGCAATGAACTTGTCTGGGAAAGTGGGAGCAATTCTCAAGTAAGATCTAGGTGACTCTGAAGTCATTCAGATTCTGAAGCAGTGCCAAATTTCAAATTTGTGCAAACAATTCAATTCGGATGTGTTGGGAAAGTTTTCACGTACTACAAAATGTAGGCAAATTGATTTTCAGCAAACTAAAAACAATCTCCCCATGAACCTGGAGAAAGAAAACTCACTCTCCTATTGTCTAGCAATCCACCTGTCTATATTCCAGTGAGTGTAACATTCTTCCCATTTTGTTCAGCTAGCAGGGAAGTATGAAATAACTTTTCCTTTGGGTTCCTCTTTGGCCAGTTCTTTCTTCCTATCTGGCAATCAGAAACTCAAACAATGGTGACAACATTGTTAAGGAATATGGGGGAAGGCAGGGGACATAGGGAGAAAACTCCATCTTAGTCTTTCAGAATCATTCCCTCTTTACCAACACCAGCATAAGAACTTCCAGAGAAAAGAGAAACCAAAACCAGTGCTCTTGAAAAGCAAGTTGCTGCCACAACTACCTCCTTGAACTCCTGTTCAAACCATTGGAATTGATGCTGCTCCATCGCATCCCAGAACTCTTAGTATTTTGTTGACAATAAGCACTTTCTGCCTAGCTGTTCTTGCTTTGGCAATAAATAGGCAAAGTCAGCTTCTTCTGAGGCAAGGAAGAATCATATGCAAGAGTTCTTTCATGTGAACCCTCACAGATTTGCATGTGGGTCCTTGAAGGGGGCACTGACAGATGATGCAATATCACACCTACCTCAGGCCCCTTAAACTTTCTGTGTGACCCCAGCCAGAACAACCCCCTGTTGTAAGTAGGAATGTCTATAGTCCAAAACAAATGTGATTTCAGATGACACTTTCTTAATAGAGATTCTGTGTGAAGGAGTGACAATAGAGATGTTTTGTAGATGTCTGCAGTGTGTGTACGAGAGTGCTGGGAAGAAAGGAGGATAGGAGTGGCTGTGTATCTTGTTTTACAGAAGGAAGTCATTATCTGAACAGTTCTCTTTTCTGCATGTTATAAGAAGACAGTTCTGTTTTTCAAAACATCATCTATCCAGTGGGCTATCCAGTCTACACCTAGCTTAAAAATAAGGAAGCCTAAGAAAACAGTCTTCGAAGTTGCACTTCAAGAGTTAATACCTGGACAAAAGACTGAGCAGAAAGCATGCAAGCCACCTGGACACAGGCTTCCTTACTATGGGGAAAGGTATTGCAGTTTTCTTCCAATTACAGTAAATTACAGTATTACAGAATTTGCACCTACGTATGTATGAGAATCTGTGTCTGATTTTCCTATTCTTTATAGAGATTAAGCAAGTGGCCATCGTAGGGAGAACACCAAGGCCCCTGAATATTATCTTCCTCATGAATTAAGCAACACCCAAAAAGAAATATTTCTAGTAAAGGTAAGGGATTTATTTAGGCAATATATGATAGAACATAAGAAATAACATGGAATAAATTGCGTATGGATTATGAACAAGACAAACTACAAGCACATGGGAGTACATTGCAACATCTTTACATTTTCTTGGTACAATGAAAGCTGAGGAGAGCTAATGTAGCGTAATGCTTTCAGCATTAGACTATGACTGTGAAGACCAGGGTTCGATTCCGTCCTCAGCTATGGAAACACACTGGGTGACCTTGGGCATGTCACATTCTATCAGCCCCAGAAAATCCCATTATAGGTTTGCTTTAGGGTTGCCCATAAGTCGGAAACAACTTGAAGGCATACAACAACAACAGGAACTGACAATATCTGTGAAACAAATATGAATGCAGAACTTGGAGGAAAGCTGGAAGGAGTGATGACAGCCTCCTTCTACCTCCTGCATTACATCTTAAGTGAAATAAGAGAAAAGGAATTATGGGGGGAAAACCTGAGAGGAAAAAGTGAAAAAGTTGTTTATCTGAATGGATATGCTCAGAGAATCTGTTTGCATCAATGGGTAAGGAGGACAGTGGAATCCTGTATCGTGTATCAAAACAGTTTGACCATGTTATTTCATCCTCTTGGGTGTTCTCCGAAAAAACTTGAGCAAATGAGTTTGCCCTGCCAATGATCTGGTTACTCATTTAGCTAATTTTCTTTGGCTTGTGTACATTCCTTCCAGAACCCCTGGAGTCTTTAAGTGCACGCTTTGAGCAACAAAACGACCTTTCACACTTTTTTCCATCTCAAAAGCACAAACTTGATTTTAATGGATTCCCATTGGTTTCAAAGAGCTTCAGGATAACATCCAGAGAGAAGACCAGAAGATGAAACCAGAAATGATGTCAACCTTATTTTAGCTTACAGAAGTATTTATCACAAACAGAGGTGGTGTGATTTCTCTAGGGCTCAAGCCTGAAGGAGTTTGAGAAAAAAAGAGAGAGAGAGAGAGAGAATGACGTGGGACAACTTGATCCCATACCAGATCAACACTGACAACAACAACATGAGGGAATTCCTATGTGCAAATATTGTAATGATTACACTCTTAAGGATTTGACCATATATGTCTCCTGATCTAAAGCTTCATGTATACCCCACTAAATATTTACAGCTTCCATCTACAACAGCTGTTGTTCTTCAAATCAGTCCCTGGAATGCTGGGAAGATGTGTACATTAGTTTGAAAATGAGTTAAATTGTGTGTGTGCCATCTACAGTATCTCAGGACATGGTCTGAAGACAACAGGGATAATCAGGTGACTCTACATCTGTCAAGGACTGGCAGTCGTTGGATAGGAGATCACCTGGGTAGCCCATAAATACCACCTTTAATTCCAAGGTGGAAATAATGTGGATATAGAAGTAATAAATGGAATGGAATGATTTAGTAAGAAAGTTCCATATATTGTGTTATATATGAAAATGGTATACTGCCTAAATACCCTAAAGGCACCAGCTCCCATCTGATCTTGAAAGCTAAGGAGAATCAGTCCTGGTTAGCATTTGTATGGGAAACCACCAACAAATACCAGGTGCTGTAGGCTATATTTCAGAAAAAGGAACTGGCAAAGCCACCTCTGAGTATTCCTTAAACCAGGGCTTTCCAAATGGTGTGTCGCGACACGTTAGTGTGTTGCCCGAAGTGTGTAGGTATGTCACCTACAATCTTGGAAATGTATGTTATTATTTATAAATCATATGTTTTTAAAAATATGTGAAAGATTTTCATAAGATATGTCGTGTCCCCATACATTTTGTTATTACAATTTATGTATGCGTCTGTATCTCTTACAAGGGGTTAGTTTAACCTCCGGTTTGCTAGTAAAACTGAATTACCATGTCGCAAAATGATGCATGTCTAAAAAAGTGTGTCACCAATATGAAAAGTTTGGAAAGCTCTGCCTTACACACACACACACACACACACACACACACACACACACACAGAAACAAACAGAATGGTCTGTGCATTAGTGAAAATAAGTAATGGAAATACTATCCACTCTTGAATACCAATCTGTGGTTTAGTGATAGTAAACTACAGTTGAGTACTGCCTGCCTTTATGCAGTCCTCCAGATGTTGCTGGACTCTGTGACCCAAGAAGCCCTAGTCAGCATAACCAATGGAAAGCTGGGAGTTTCAGTCC
>CAOKZL010005302.1:0-12288 GCA_948472985.1 Iguana delicatissima | reverse complement strand
CCCGCGCCTCGAGGTGGAAGAGTTCGCGTGCGCGGGACCCGCCTTGGGCGGCTTCAGTTCGGAAAAACTTTCTGGGGACACGCCCAGAGAAGTTGACTTTGTGGACTAGAGTTCTCCCATTCCTCAGCGAGTTGTAGCTGAAGCCCCCAAAATGGGGGACTCTTCCAGTTGGGGAAATTATTTATACATTTATTGTGTTCGGCAACTTCTCGGCATCTCAGCCAGCACCAACCAGGGAGGGGGCATTACCTCTTCCATCCACTCCCCTGAGGCGGGCTGAGCAAACACCATGAACTGGAACAGGCATCAGCACCCTGAGAGTCTGAGGCTCGCTTTGTTGGTGACAGTGAGAGTTGGGAGACAATTTCTTTTCTCACTTACAATAGCTTTTGCCAGGACATTTTAAAAGGCCCTTATTTTCTTTTATTGAGATGCACTGGTGTCACATAACTTTGTTTCAAAGATGCTTCCATTTACAGTCGGAACTAGGGCAGCTGCCAGTACTTGGCCTCCAAGTCCAGGGGAGGACTTGGAGCTCCAACCAAGAATCTCCCTCTTCACACGTCCAACACAAAACCAAGTCAGCAACCCAGATTCCCATCTTGGGAATAGGGGAATCGGCTACTTCATCCATAGCTATTCCAATCACAGTCACAACACAGTCATCGTGATGCTATTGTCAGGAGGCATACCCGCCTCAAACCCAGCAAACCATGAAGCCCCTCTAAGAGCAGCCCCAACAGCCATGCGTTACCAAGAAGAGAAGGTTTAAGAGGCAACACCACAGCCCTGTGTTCAAACATATCGAAGGGATGTCCGGTGGAGGATGGAAATAGCTTGTTTTCTCCTGCTCCAGAAAGAGGACAGACGGAGCAGTGGCTTCAGACTCCAGCAACAGGTTTCATCTCAAAACATAGCAACAACTTCCTGATGGAAAGAGCGGTTCCATAGTGGAATCGGTCTGCTGCCTCCAGGAGTGTGTGGAAACCCCTTCTTCCTCTTGATATTTTCTAAGAGAGGTGACTGGCCGTCTGTAGGGCTTAGATTGTGCTCTCCCTGCATGGGGTGAAGGGGCTGCGGGAACTTGTAGTTTTCTGTGATTTATCTACTGTTTATGGGGATCATCTTCCTGCTGACAATTCAGAGCACTCGGCAAAGATGAATCGCTTCTGTTAGATTTGGGGAAGGAGTCAGACACAGAGTTGTCAGCCAAGCTGTACTTAATTTGGGTCATTTCCGCATACCATAGCGTCATGATTCCACCTTCCAACATCCTATGGAATCCTGGGGTTTGCAGTTTCGGAGGAGCCAGATGGATGTTGAAAGTCAATAATCGCACTACAGCAGGCTAGTGCGGCAATGGCCTAAGTTGGTGATACACACTACCGGTCAATGTCTGAAACTTTTCTAATGCTTTTGACAACTACCTTTTAATGTTAAATGATTTGTATGTTTATACATCATGTTTGTTTTAATTGTAACTCCTAGTTAGCAGGATCATGAGTGTGGATGAGAATTTTATTACAGTTACAGTAGCCATAATAATAACAACAAAATCCCAAGGAGCATGGTACATCCCAATGAAATTGCCATAAGACAAGGCCCACAACAGCACGCTACAATTGTTGGACACTGCTTGCAAGAGGCCGCTGTGTCCAGTTGAACGTGATCCCACGGCGACCTGGCTAGGACTACGGCCCATTCCCACACTCGCCTCTTCCCTAACTGCAAGTCCCAGGATTCCATAGGATGTTGAAAGTGGAATCTCATGGCACCCTGAACAAGCTGTAATGGCCTAAGGCTGATCTCAGCTCCTCCGGGGCGGCGTTGCCGCTCCTCGACGCTTCAAGAGTCACCTCCACTTCCTTGGCGGTTTTGCGCGGACACTTTCCTTCAAGGAAGATTCTACTCGGAGACATTTTGATAAATTCAGTATTTCCCCCCGCTTTGCAGAATACTAGGCAAGGCATCAGCCAGCTGCACTCTGCCACCCACGTCACGTCATCAGAGGCGGGACAATTGGAGGCACTGCACCACCCAGAATCCCCCAGCCGGGGACTGGGGAAGCCAGCGGACTGGGAAATCGGCAGAAGCAGCCTCCCAGCTTCGCCGCCACGGAAGCCCAGGCCGCAGCGGAAGAACCAGCTGTCTCACCAACGCGCGCCCCGCGGCCATCCGGCGCCGGCGCCGGCGCCGCCGCCAAGAGAAGACCCTCCGCGGGAAAAGCCTTCCGCTGAGGGCGGAGGCGGCGCCCCCTGCGGGAGGGACGGATGGCGCCCAAGGCGCGGCAGTTTCGCGGCGGAAGGCCTGCAGCTCGCCGGGCTGGAAACGTTCCCCGGCACTTCTCATCATAAAGTAACGTGCCCAAACCCCACCAGGAGGCGCGTGGGGACCCCTCCTCCCCTCACCCCTACAGGTAAGGGGCGCGGGGGCGAAAAAGCTTCCCTTCCCAAGTAGAGGCTTCGCCCCCAGAAGCCTCCCTCGGGGTCGGCTTCTCCTCCGGCGTTTCCGTCGGGTGGGGACCCTCCTCTCCCGGCAGCTTCCCCGCGCCCTCCGCATGGAGCCCCCGTCCCCTGCCTCTCTCGCACCGTCAACTGTCCGGGTGCCCCCCGTGCCTGCGCTGCCCTCCGTGGCCGCAAGGCGAGCTGGGGAGGCAGAAGGAGCGGACGGCAAAGGGACGGCAGCTCTGCGCTCGGCAGCTGTGGCAGGAACAGAAGGTAACTCCAACGTGCCCATCGAGCTCCGTGGAAAGTTGACGTACGCCTTCCCCGCTGCCAGTGAGTTCGTAACGGAGTCAGACTATGTCCAGAAAAGGTGCAGGGGGGCCAACGGAGCGTGGCCCTGCATCCAGGCTCCATAGCCCCAGCAGCCCCGGATTGTCAACTCCTCCCCCTTGCAACTTGTTGCCTTGCCTCCCTCTGAAAGAGAGCTGGGGTCGCGCAAAGCAGAGTGAAACTAACGGGGTCTGAATGCAAGCGAAGGGATCCCCTTTCGGAGGAAGACACGCGTGGCTGTACGCTGCCTGGCGGCCTTGGGGCCGGGGCCTCCGGGGCGGGGCTCCCCGCAGCCGCGCTGGGCGCTAATTCCCTTGCGGCCCCGTCCGTGCGGAATGTCGTCTGGCGTCAGCGCCACGCCTGCAGGGGGCGCCGCCAGCCCAGCGGCGCGCTCCTCGCTGGTCTCCCGGCCGGGCTGCGCGGAGCGGCTGCCCGGTGGGCCGCGCCCCCGCAGGTGCGAGAGGGCCGAGGGGTGGATGTGGCCGGGCGCCGGCCGTGGAGGGCACGGGCGGCAGCGGCTTCTGCGCACGGGAGGCGGGGCGCGCCTGCGCCTTCGCGGTCCTCCTCCTGGTTCGACGACCTCGGGCACGGGTTGCCAGCTGCGCCCCCCTCGCAGGTGCCCGCGCTTCTGCGCCTTGGAGTTGCCTGTTGGAGTTCCGGTGCCCTCCCCGCCTCATCAACTCCGGAGGGTCTCCGCGGGCCAGGAAGCCGCTGAGGGTTTCGCCAGCGCCTTCCCCTGGGCTACCGCCGGGCCTGGGCCGCCGGTTTCCAAGACCAGCGGGGCCCCGGTGCCTTGCGGTGTTTAGACAGACTAACCTGGCCTGGATGTCTGGAGCAGTGGGGAACGCTGCCTGGACCCGGCCCCAGGGTCCCCGGCCGCGGAGCCCGGGCCCCGCGGTGCGCCGAGAGGGGAGCTGCGGCCCCGCCGTGTGGCGCCGTCTGCCCCGCAGTCGCTGGAGGCCCGTGGCGCCGCCGCGCGCTCGCCGAGGCGGGTCAGCTGAAGGCTCCAGGGCAGACCCGCGGCCGCTGACCCTCCAGCTCGGGCGCCTGGCCTCCCCGCTGAAGTCTCAGCCCAGCGCGCCGGTCCCATTAAAGCAGCCTCCCCCTCCCCAGTTCTCCGCTGCGCCCCGGAAGGCAGGGAGCCAGACCGGGAGGATGCTCGGGGCACCTGCGGTGAAGAGCCGCCTCGGTTCTTTGCACGAGGATTCGGCCTCTACGAGTCCTTCTGGATTTGAGTCAGTGTAATTCTTTTTCTTTCATCCTGTAAAGCTTTTCCGCCTTTCTGCTTTGAAGTATGAAAATCGGTGCCACACGCATTAAGTTTGCCGCGTTCATCATGTTAGCGTGTTTATTATACTTCCTATTGATGAATGTTGTCATCTAAATTTCGGGAAATACAGCCAGGGACCCAATAAACTACCCCTCCCCATAAGGTTCTTTTTTTAAAATAATATGTATAAATTATAAGACAACAAAGCGGGAATGTTTTGTCAAATGGAAAATGAAGTCTTTCTCAAACTAAGGTCCTGTAGCCAAAGGGATGCTGTATGTTGGCTTTGAACTAGATAGGGAGGGCCAAATATGCTGCACCCCCCCCCACCAAAGCTGGAATTTTGGGGTTTCTGTTGTGTATAAGAAGAAAGGAAAGAAACTCAGAATGGCACATCTTTTTGTGAATTAGAGTGGTGTTAAGTTAATACTGAATGCCATCCCATGCAGACCAATCCTTGCACAGGCTGGGCTATCCTGTTCTCTGACCACACATTGCTTTCACCTTGCTCTGGGAGACAGGTTCCTATGCAAGCAGGGCAGGCCCCTTCCAGTCACCTGCCGGAGCAGCGCAGCACAGCCCTGCCTGAACACTCTGAAATTTTATGTTGAAAAGGCTGAGCATGGGGTTCCAGCTACAAGAAATAGCCAGATGCATCTCAGCTCCTCCTCCTCCTCTGACAACACGGACATCACCATGTTGGTGCTGCGCCTGCATGCAGGGCGAGTGTTTTGGTGGGACAGCCTCAGAGACTGCTCGCTACAGGAGCCGTGTGACACAGATGCCTTCATCTTGGCTGTGGACTTGTGCTCACAGGTATTGAATGCTATTGGGTGGGTTGGGGATCCACAGCACCGTCAGAAAGTGGAATTGGTTGAAAGCACAACCCGGTGCTTCTCCTCCTTCCCTGTAGGCAGTGGTTCTCACTGCCAGGCTGCACCTAAGGGGTGTGCGTGTGTGCGCAGTAGTTGCTCAGAGGATGAGAAACATCAAGCTCAGAGGATGACAGAGAAGGCCAAACCCCTCATGTATTCTCAGTGCAGGTGCACAAAAGCGCAACATAAAGTTGCCTTCCTCCAAATTCAGACTTACAAAAATTGGCTTCCCTTTTTAAAATGCTTCTCCCAATGTTCCTTTTGTTTGGCACAAGAGGTGCACATCCCTTTAGTGGCCCTGGAGGGTCCCGGTCAACTAGGCCTATGGCGGCAATGGCACTAGGGGTCTGTGAGAGAAGAGGGAGGCAGCAGGGTAGGACGTCAGGACGTGACATGGAGCAGGGGGCACAAATCCTCGTGTGGATGTAAAAGAGGTCCACGGGGTAAAAAGTTTAGAGCCACTGTGACAGGGACACTATAATTGCACCAGTGAGCCTCCGGAATCTCTATAGTTTCCTCCACAGGGAAGAAGGCAGGAGAAGCAGCCCCAGGAAGTGGGCCCCACATCAAAAAAATGCTACATGCTCTATAATTTCTCTACAACAGCGGAAAGAGTGGAATGTTGGGAAATGAGTCATCAAAAAGTGTGGTGGGGTGCCCATACTGTTTTAGAGTTCCTGGAGAGGCACGGTGCCAATTAGCACCTGGGGTTCCCAACTTCCATGTAACCAGAATCTCAGCTCCTCCTTTTCTGCAAGAGGGCATGACAGTTCCTCACTTTATTAGCTGGAAATTGAGTTTTTACAAATCCCTGCTGTGTTAAAGCTCTGTTGTTTTTGGGCTCCAAGTGTGTCATTGCATTGCATTGGCTATGTGCGTCGTTATTTGTGGGAGCGCAACACAGAGCTTAGAACTAACTGTTAAACTTTCCAACATTTAAACTAACCTGGAATTCTGAAACCCTTTTTACTTCAAATGCTCTTTTCTGTCTGAAATCCACCCTGAACTTAGGTAGGAAGAAGGAAGCAGAAACTGAAGTTTGACCAGAGGGAAGTAGCTGTGGAGAAGAGAAGAAGAGGAGCCAAAACCACCAAGTAATTCAAAGCCCTGCTCAGGGCAGCCAGCAGGTTTGAACATCTAGAAGCTTTATTTGAACCCTTTACAATAGGTAAAGAGAATTACAACATCAAATCCAAACGCTGCTAACGGAGACAGTCTCAAACTATTACAAGTCAAAGGGCAGGAGAGGGAGTCTACAAAAGGCAGAGAAATCGTGTGAAGGTCACCCGCTCAACGGCAACACCGGGAGGCTTGCAGCTACCTGAACAGGTTCACTTGCCCGCCTCTCCTACTCCAGCCCCGCAATTTCCCTTATGGATTTATTCAACCTAGAAACCCCCTCCCACCCACCACCATTGCCAAAGCAGGACACCCTGCGCTGGGCTAGTGTGGAAGGCACTCGCAGGTCACCCACTGGCCCAAGTGCCGCTCCCTCCACCGCCGCCTCCAGTTCCAGGATCTCTGTGCTGAGCCTGGGGGAATCATGACCAGACTGCCAATTTCACAGAGAAAGTACCCTTTTCAGCACCCATGGTACAATTGGGCACCTCAGGACACAAATGCTTTGCTTAATAGCGTTGGAGGGCAGAGAATTTCTCAGTCAAATGCTCCAAGGCTCCAGCCTCCACGTTTCTTGCCCTGTAGCCCACTCTTAGCTTTCATCCAGAGCTCTCAGACAATTCCAACCCTGCAAGACCCTCTGGCCATCGGCTGTGCAACACTCCCTTTCATAGCAATCAATTGCACAGCCAGAGTAAGGATGCTTCTAAGAGATGGCCCCCCCTCCATACTGTGGGAGATTATCTCATTCCCCATCCTCTTAGAGGCAGAAGATCTATGGATACTTTGTACCTTCTCCCAAATTCCTGCAGGAAATATGCCAATGGATAAGTTTCTTTTTTGAGTTTACCTGATGGAAAGAGCAGTCATGGACAGTGGGGAATATGGAAGCCATGTTTGTGAATTTTGTTCTTGAATAGTAACAAGCAGTACTTTAGGTATCTTTCTTTGCTCATAAGAGATCTTCAAAGGGTACTATTCACAGTATTCTGAGCTAAAATCGGCAAATCTCTTTGAGCAGGAAAGAGTATATTTTTGCTGTATAAAATAATCTTTCAATATTTCTTCAAGGCAATTTTTATTTTTTTGTGCAAAAAATACTGAGTCCGGTGTTTTCCTTTGCACAAACAATGTACTTTTTTTGTGTAAGAGAACATGCTCTGCACGGACACAGCATTGCAACTATTCTGTGTAGAAAATGCTGGTTTCCTCCTCAATAAATCCAGGCTGTCAAATTGTGCTGGGTAACTCCCCAAACTGCAAAGATTGCCTATCGCGGTTTTCCTGACACTTGAGAAGATTTTTCAAAGGCTTCAATTATTTTTCAGACCTTCTCTGCCAGACCCTCGTCCTCTTGCTGCCTGGTTCTGCCTCCCATCTCGATACAAATCAGAAGATGCTACCAAGTTAGTAAGTATACAGGAGAACATAAGATGCTGACAGACCCCAACTCACGTTGCCTGATAGTGTAACCCTAAATCCCTGCAGTTGTGAGGAACATTGGCACAACTTTTGGGTGGCCCGCTGCCTCCTTAGGGTCTCTTGGATCTGGTGCTGACCTGAGGCTGTTGGGTGGCTTAACCTCGTTGAGCATCTTGGCTGTATGAAAGGGGTGCTTGGCTTTCCCTTCATCTGCCACAGACACCCTGTGAGGATGGAAGGAGAGGAGTTGCAGTGTATTCCCTAGCATTTGTCAGCTTTATCCAGACAAATCCAAGGCTGCCACCTGAAGGTACTTGGTGGTGCTGGCACAGGACCCAGGTCAAACCAAGAAACTACACTCAGAATTGAGTCAGGCATCAAGGGTGAAGGAGACAAATTTCTATAGCCCCAGTGCTTCTAAGTTTCTTTTGGAAAGAGCTGAGAATATGGGTGGGCCTTTTTGAAACACTTCAGCTAGGAAAGTTGGGAGCAGCAAACAGAGCTTTGGAAGATGGCCCTCAGCGCCATGCCCACAGTCGCTCATGCTGCACCCTAAAATAGTCCACAACTTGAACAAATGCTTGTAGATTTATTTATTTTGTTTGGTAGGTTCGTGCAAAGGGTGAGAATTATTGTGCACATGCTGCCATTAAAATAAAAGAGGCTGGCTTGTAAGGGAGGGCTAAGACACAGTGGTAGTGTCAACCCCTAAATAAAACTTGCAGTAGCTGAGCACACCCTAGGTGAAAAAAGAGCCCTGGAATTAAAAAAACAATCATACATCTCTTGCCCTCACTTACCCATCAGGGAAACCCAAGAATCATCTGGAGAGGAGGGACAGGGGAGTCCAAGGGCATCATTCCTAGCAGGTGTGGGCCAAACCAGGGGCCCCCACAGAGCTTTACCTCAGTGGCCTTTCATTGCTTGGCAGGAGATAACACACCTTGCTGTTGGACCATAAATGTGATCAAGGCACCCAAGCCCCCTGGCCCCGACCCCCTTCCTTTTCTGCTCCAAAGAGTACAGCTGGCAAGCATGTCACAAAATGGCTGTCCCCTGGAATGCCAGAATAAGGACACTGTCCCCTCTCCACGCCCAGATGCCAAGGGCACTCCCTCCCACCACCCGGCTTCAGAAAAGGTGCAAAGATGTTCCTTCTTAGTGATGGACTCATCCTTGAACTGTCTCAGAGCTCCTGAGAACAGAGAGGACCTGAGCAACTAATCTTGAGGACACTACCAACATGGCCCGGAGCACGCTGGGGAAGCTGTGTTTTGCAGAAAGCCCCATGTACTGCTACCACTATTGCTGAGGAATCACTGGGCTACTCCATAAAATACATATTCAAAGCCAAAAACTAATGGGGTCCCAGAAGGAGGGACCCACAATTTGTGTGCTGCAGAGAGCCTCACACCAAATCTTCCTTCAGTCTCACACTCACCATCGCCACCCCCACCCCTCTTCACAGTCTATCAAAAAGCTACATCATCTCGGGAGTTGTAATTTTGCCTGGTTCCAATGCCCAGTACCAAAGACCCTCACCTCAGCATTCCAGAGAACACTATTCCCCAGATAGACTATAATCTACACTTTCTGTAAAGCAAGTCATCCACGCACTGCTTCAGCGGTGTTCATACAACCACTGTGTAAGGGTGGCCATATAACGTGCCTCCTTGCTTCCCCAGACCCTATGATGGGGGTTTTTTCATCTTGTGCACTACACAGCCAACCTGTAAGTTGTACAGTGTGGGCCCCACAAGGAAGTAGCTAAGTTTGGCATAGGCTGAATGGTGCTTTGTGATGGTTTGATACCCTCAAGGAGGGTATCTGCCCACAGAGTCCTCCTTGGAAAGAAAAACCCATCTGCCATGCCGTAGTTATTTATGGGAATGGGAGAAGAGTCCCACCAGGGAGTTAGGCTCTGCTCAACAACCTGTCCCTGCTACCTATAGGAGGAGCTTTCAAAAGTTTGAGCCCAGAGTGCAGGGTGCGTATCTCAGAGGGGAACAGAAAAAAAGGTGCTCAGGCACTGGGCTTGAGGAGGAAGGATCTGTCCTTCTCAAGCTCTTGAGCTTTAGTCATGGGCAGTAAAAAAGGACCCATCACCTCCTTGAAGCCTCCAGCTTTGCAAATGGGATCCTATTCCCTGACTCTGCAAGCTGGCGGATGGCGAATGTCCAACTTGACTTAATTGTTAAAACTGACTTTATTTGACTCTGTCCAGAATTTCTGGAATACGGGGTATAGCTTTGGCTCCCAGGCTTGAGATTTGACTTGAAGTGTCTTGCAAGGACTTGATATTGACTGGAGACTGAGAGAATTGAGAATTCCAACTCCAGACTCGGAGTAAAAGACTGAGTCTCACCAGCTACAGGCTGAATGAGCCCCTCTTGAACCCAAAACTCTGCATAATCTATAACTAGCTCTCTGTCGCCATTTGCTTGTGTTTTACAATTTACATGCAGAAAGGTGTTTTCATATGGATTTGAGGGAGAGATTTTACCAGTCACAACCTTGCTTTCACTACCTCCGCGTCAAGACCTAGTTTGTTCTCAGGGATCTTAAATTGGTTGATTCTGTTTTGATTTGCTATTACGTCATCATTCTGTTCATAATTTTTACTACGTATTTATAGCCCTACTGCCCCTGAGATCGTGGTGGGGGTGGTTTATAAATAGCCAAATACAAAAACTACAAATAGATAAATGAATAAAGAGGACAGCTTGGAAAAGTGACATTTTGGACTACAGCTTCCAGAATCCTACAGATTCCGCCCAGCCAGCAGATTCTGTGGGTTGAAGTTCATAGAAGCCTCAAGTTGGAAGGGATCACAACAGCTGCCTAGTCTTATCTCTCCTGCCACGAGCAAAATACATAACTAATATGAGATTTATTTTTCTGTTTAAAGACCTTTAAAGGTAAAGAATCATCGCGTGGTTCTAGGCAGTCTGTTCCACTGTTGACACATTTAACAGGAAGAGAGTTTTTGGAATTGTTATGTGGAATCTCTTTTTCTGTAGTTTGAAATCCATTGCCCCATGTCCTTCTCTGGGCAGCAGCACAGACAGGCTTGCTCCTCTTCCAACACCACCTCCAAGCAGCCCCACCACCTGGTTATCCACACCACCTCTTAAACTTCTCTTCTCTGGGCTAAACATCCCAAGTTCCTAAACTGTTCTCTAAAATCTCAGTTTTCATACTTCAATCACTCGGTTGCTCTCCACAAATACATTCTGCTTCGCTCAGATCTCACCTTGAACATTCAGTTCTGGGCACCACAATTCAAAGAAAGATACTACAAACCGGAATGTATTCTGTGGAGAGCAACCAAGATGATTGAAGATCTGGAAAACAAGTCTTAGAAGAACAGTTTAGGGAACTTGGGATGTTTAGCCCAGAGAAGAGAAGTTTAAGAGGTGATATGATAGCCATATGTAAGTCTTTGAAGGGATGTCATGTGGAGGACGGAGCAAGCCTGTCTGCTGCTGCTCCAGAGACTAGGACATGGGGCAATGGATTCAAACTACAGAAAAGAGATTCCACATAACATTAGGAAGAACTTCTCTTCCTGTTAAATGCTGTTCAACAGTGGAACAGACTGCCTTGAACCACGATGGATTCTTTACCTTTAAAGGTCTTTAAACAGAGATTGGATGCCCGTATTTAGTTATGTATTCCTGTATGGCAGGAGGTCAGACTAGGCAGCTGTTGTGATCCCTTCCAACTTAGGCTTCTATGAACTTCAACCCACAGAATCTGCTGGCTAGGCAGTCTGTAGGATTCTGGAAGCTGTAGTCCAAAATGTCACTTTTCCAAGCTGTCCTCTTTATTCATTTATCTATTTTTTGTTAGTTTTTGTATTTGGCTATTTATAAACCACCCACCATCTCACGATCTCAGGGCAGTAGGGCTAGAAATACGTAGTAAAAATTATGAACAGAATGATGACTAGTAGCAATCAAAACAGATGGACCAATTTAAGATGCCTGAGAGAACAAACTAGGTCTTGACGCGGGTGGAAATGAAGGCAAGGTTGTAACTAGTCGTACCTCCTCAAATCCATATGAAAACACCTTTCTGCATGTAAATTGTAAAACACAAGCGAATGGCGACAGAGAGCTAGTTATAGATTATGCAGAGTTTTGGGTTCAGAGGGGGGGTTCATTCAGCCTGTAGCTAGTGATTCATTTCAGTCTTTTACTCCGAGTCTCAAGTCAAGTCTCAATTCTCTGCCTTCAAGTCTCCAGTCGAGTATCAAGTCCTTGCAAGACCCTCCAAGTCAAATCTCAAGCCTGGGAGCCAACTTTATACCCCAACCTGTATTCCAGAAATTCTGGACAGAGTCAAATAAAGTCAGTTTTAACAATTTAAATAGAGTTGACCGACCGTGATTTCGCCATCCGCAGCTTCAGAAGTAGGGAATAGGATCCCATTTGCAAAGCTGGAGGCTTTTTCAGAAATCTGGGAATAGGGTCCTTTTTACTGCCCATGACTGAAGCTTCAAGAGCTTGAGAAGGACGGATCCTCTCCTCTCTAAGCCCAGTGCCTAACACATTTTCTGTTCCCCTCTGAGATACGCGCCCTGCACTCTGGGGCTCAAACTTTTAGAAAGCTCCTCCTATAGGTAGCAGGGACAGGTTGCTGAGCAGACCTAACTCCCTGGTGGGAACTCTCTCCACTCCCATAAATAACTGCGCATAGGCAGATGAATTTTCTTTCAAGGAGGCTCTTCTGGCATGCCCTCCTTGAGGCAAATGGCATCACAAACAGCCATTCAGCCTATGCCATCTGCCGTTGTGGGGCCCACACTGTACAACTTACAGGTTGG
>CAOKZL010005301.1:0-12345 GCA_948472985.1 Iguana delicatissima | reverse complement strand
TCTTATATTTTACACTGTTGGGTAAATTTTTAACTGGTTGATTTTAACTTGATGGTTGACACGCTCACCAATATTCCCCATTCATCCTGGAGAAAAGTGACTCATAAGGTACTGTCCAACATCTTTATAAATAACTTGGATGGTGGAATAGAAGGCAAGCTTGTCAAATTTACAGATGACACCAAATTAGGATGGGTAGCTAATACCCTAAAAGATATGATCAGGATTCAAAATAACATTAATTGATTGGAGAGCTGGACAAAAACTACACTTTGACAAGAAAAATGAAATGCACAGATACAGGATTGGTGATACCTGGTTTGATAGCAGTACATGTGAAAAAGATCTAGGGGTCTTAGTAGACTATAGACTATGCATGGGTCAGCAGTGTGATTCAGGAGCTATAAAAGTCAAATCAGTTTTGACTGCATCAGCAAGAGTATAGTGTCCAGACTGAGGGAAGTAGCAGTGCTACTCTATTCTGCTTTGGTCAGACCTCACCTAGAATACTGTATCCAGTTCTGGGCATCACAGTTCAAAAAGGATATTGACAAACTGAAATGTGTTCAGAAGAGGGCAATCCAGATGATCAAAGGTCTGGAAACCAAGACCTACGAGGAAGGTTTACTGAGGTGAATACATTTAGTCTGACGAAGTGAAGGCTGAGAGGAGACATAATAGCGATCTTTAAACATCCAAAAGGATGTCATGTAAGAAAATGGAAGAAGCTTATTTTCTGCTGCAACAGAGATTAGGATACCTCAGAATAGCTTCAAATTGCAAGAAAAATGATTCCACCTGAAGATTAGGAAGAACTTCTGCTGGTAAGTGCTGTTCAACAGTGGAATGGACTGCCCAGTGAAATGGACACTCCTTTATTAGAGGTCTTTAAACAGAGGTCGGATGGCCATCTCCCAGGCGTGCTTTAGCTTTGTTTGGCAGGGAGATGGACTAGATGGCCCTTGTGCTTCCTGCCAAGTCTATGATCCTGTGACTTTGTGAGGACATCTGGGGTTCTGCATTACACAGTTACATCAGTTTCATATCACTTTAAGTATCATGGCTTCAGTATAAGGAATAATGAGACTTGTAGGTTTGTGAGGTCTTTAGATGACATTAATGTACCATGATAAGAAAGGAACTGAAAATTAGATCAGTTTAATTGCGTAATGTATACAAACACATACAGTATCTTGGAAATGGGAGTTCAGTGGGGTGGACTTAATGTCTGAAGCAGAGAATTCCAAGTACGTTGCCCAAATTACAAATCCCAAGATCCCATACCACCATGACAATGAAAGTAGTATGAAACTGATTTAACAGAGTAGATAAAACTGTTATAATTTGTATAAATTGAATGGAGAGATGGAGGCTCCTTAATTGGGAGTAGGGTTTATGGGAGAATGGTTTAGTGGTTTGACAATTGGCCTATGACTGTAGAGACCAGGGTTTGAACCCCTGCTCAGCCATGGAAATCTACTGGGTGACCTTCATGCTCTCTCAGCCTCAGATGAAGGCAAAGGCAAACCTCCTCTAAACAAATCTTGCCAAAGAAAACACCATGATAGGTTCACCTAGGGTTGCCAGGAGTTAGAAACAACTTGAAGGCATATAACAACAAGGCCTGTATAGAATTGATCCAAAACAGGCATTTTTAAAATTAAACATAAATACTGAATTATTTTAATTTACATTTAATGTTAAAATCTATTTAACATAGAACATTAGAGATGGATGCCTCTGAGGATTTGATAAGCATCCTCTCCCAACATGTGTACTAGGGTTACCTGTATTTCTTTTATCCCAAATCCCTCAAACTTTAGGTTACAGTTCACAACACATTCTTTTATAATTAAGGCTCTAACCCTCCCCAAACAGAGTCATTAACATTCAAAATTCAAGACAGAATGATTAATCTCACTTCTTAGTATTCGCAATTTCAGTCCTGAACCTTGAAAAGCATTGGTTAAACTACATTAGGGTTCAGCAGTTGAAGCTCCTTTTGCCAAATTTGTCCCCCAAAGGATTTTATGCTATTCTCTGAGGTTCTTCCATAATGCAGTTTTCCTATTTTTCATATGAAACATATGCACCCTTTCAAGTGCCTCCAAACCATTCCTTTCTCTCGGAAATGCTGAATATGTTTGACTTTGTAGTCATAAACTTCTTGCCTTCTTGATCCTGCTTAGCCTTCCACTCTTCTTCTATCCAACTTCAGCTTTCCACAGAGCTGAAAACATGGAAAGTTTGACTGGAAGCTGATTCCCTGCTAACCTCCCTTAATTCCACAGTGAGTATCAAGTATCACACTACCAAAACATGCATTTGGAGAGAATCATAAAGACAGTGTTTTACATCTACTGCTGTAAAACCTGTTGTGCTGTTCTTACTCAAGTAAAAAGAGATCCAGCTGCAGAGCAGGACCTTAGAATGAACTCCTGGTGCCACCAAGAGGTAGTTCCAGGAGGAGCACAGCGTACAGGAAGGCTGGCAGTGCCCCAAACTGCCATGTCTACAAGGCTCAGGTACCTCTATTTCCTAAATAACCTCAAATTAAAGACAGCCTTTGTAGTCCTTTAAAGCAAAAGGCCACTGTTGTTATACAAGTGCCAGTTTGATAGAAGAGAAGAAAAGAAGGGGGAGGCAATGTTTTCTCAGGCAGTCCCTCCTGCTAGCTATTAAGGATGTGAAAATCTGTCAGTCTAGTTCTTGTTAAATTTCTGTTTCCCACTGGCATTCAGGTCCCATTCAGCTTCCATACATACTGGATTGTGAGACTGGACTCCTCCTTCTTCTTCTTCTTTTCCTCCTCCCTCCTCTTCTTCTTCCTCTTCTTTATTCTAGAGAGATATTTGTGCATACTTTTGTGTGTAAATATGTTTTATACATACTTTTTTTTAACAAAAATCCAATTTTTACTCTTGAGGATTTCTAAAATATAACCACTTTATGCACATTTGTTTCTTCTGAAGCATATAACAGCCCCTTACAAATATATAGATTTCTGACACAAACTGTAGTCTGTTCTATTAACAGTCTTGAAGGTGAGAAAATTAATATTTCCATATTGGAACATAAATGCAACACATTTCTTTCCATGACTAGTTACTATGAAGCAACCAAAACCCAGATAAAAGGTGAACTAACCACAGATATGGTAATGGTGGGAGCCTGAGGGTTGACAAATTGGAACACCAGATCCTGGACCAGTGCTAGTGGGGTGGAGATGTCCAGCTGATAGTCTTTGCCATTGTCAGGGGGATATCTGCAAACTATTTGATATTCTCCAGTGCCGAATCAGGAGCCAGTTCTCCAAACGCAGTTGGTGGTGAATTGTGAGAGGGAGGATAACATTCTGGAGATTTGGTGTCCAAATCGTAGGTCTCTGATGTGGAGTCTGGTGATGTTTTGGTCCAAGTATCAATCGGTACCAGGGACAAAGCCAACACCAGGGCTGGAGCAGTAGCTACCAGGGTGGGAGCAGCCAGTGTTGGTACTGTAGTCACTGCTATGGACATCAGTACTGCCAATTGAGAAGGTGAAGGTGAAGGACAGACACCATGACTGTGACCTGAGGTAGTTGAGACACTACACCAGAGGACTGTGGTTGAACTGCCTGAGGACATGATGACGATAGCCTCTGGAGGTAGTGGTGAATGGTGAGACACAGACAAGCAGTGAACAGGCTCAACGGGTCTGGATCAGGGTGATCAGGACTAAGGTCAAGGGGAGTGAGGTAGATGTTAAGACCTGTACCTCAAAGAAATTGGGAATTAGACCTCAACCAGAACTGGTAACAGGAGAGTGATCTCAGTGGAGAACAGTCGCAAACATCCAGATGATGCAGATCATGATACACTGGAGAGTAGGAGTAGTAGGGGTGGGGAGGCTCCATCCAGAGATGCTCCATTCTGTACTTATCAATGCAGGATACAGAAGTGAAAGGTGAATCCTCATGCAAACAGGTAGTTGGATGGTCCTGTTGGTGATGGGATCAGTCCCGACACTCAGGAGACCTATCCCAGCTTCAATGGAACAGCCTGTATTGCCTGACCAGCAGTCAATTCTGAGGCTCACAATGATCCCATTGAGGAGTTGGGAGTGGAGGTGGAGACATATGCCTTCGATCATCTGAGGAAAGCGATGAGAGCAGGACCCAAGAACTCTGTCTCCACATGGATAGCCAGTGTGGAAGGTGGTGGAATGGGTTCCAGCACCATCACAAGCTGCACCTCCTTCTGGTACACAAGTTGTACCAGAAGCTGTTGGCACCAAAGATGGTACGGGGGCATGAGGGACACCTTGGTGCTTTGACTTCCTCTTCTTCTTCACGGCCACAGAAGGGTCACCTGAAGCATGATGTTTCCTAGTGGCCTCATCTGCAACCTTGTCAATGGTGCAGAGGGCTGAGGAGTTGGAAGTGTTGCAACCATCTCCACAGCTGCTCTCTGGATGGATGAGTGTGGTCACTGGATGCCATAACTGTTTTCAAGGAGCTCATCTTGGGGGAAGTTGAATCACAGCCAATGTCTATCTCGGTACTGAAGACAGTACTGATGTTGGTACTGATACTACAGGAGCTTGTGGAGCCAAGATGGTAGATGAGGCAGTAGAGAGGGCCTTATTAGATTAAGCCTGATTCTTCACGTATAGAGCTTGCTCCCAGCAATAAGATTTGAGGTGTGAGGCCCTGTTCTTCGAAGTCTGAGAGGTGAAGTTTCAGCAGATGGAACAAGCCCTGACATTATGGCCCTCACCCAGAGAAAAGAGACACTCTGAATGAGTATCCAAAAGTGAAACCTTGCATCCACAAGATACATATAAGGAGAAAGACAGAGGCCATAGAAGAAGAGGGGGAGAATCATAGCAGAAAGGCTGTTTGATTTTTAATAAAAATAAAGAGGAGAAAGAAAAAAAAGTAATTAAGGTAAGAAAGAACAAAAAACAATAAACAACAATAAAGAATGAAAAGTAAAAAAGCCACTCAGCCAGAACACCGAGAGATGCGATCTGTTCGGCAGACAGAGAGAAACTGAAGGGACGGTAGCTTGGTGGGCGTGAGCATGCTCAGTACACAGGGGGAGGGGTTCCTGGTAAGCTACTCAGCCCCAGAATTTTCCAGTAGGAGCTTCTGTGAGGGCACAAAGACCCATCGTGTGAGGCATAGAGACCACAAAGGGGAACAGTTAATATCCTAATAATGTCATAAAAACGCTATCAAATACTAATCACCACACATTTTTGAAGGTGAGAGTGGTGGTGATGGTGGAAATATCCTAACTATTCCAAATCTGATTTTCTGAATAAGAGACTATGCAGACAACAGAGATTTACAGAGCAATTCTAACTACGCCTGTCTACTCAGAAGGTAACAGTACTGCATGGAATTTAACATGCAAAGAAAAAACACTGATAATCCAACAAATCATGGTTTCAAGTTTATTTTAGGGGAAAGAGAAAGAACTGACAGACACATACAAAGAGGAGGAAGAGTATTACCATGAGAGAAGGTGAGGAGAACAAACAAATAATGAGAAAATGAGAATGAGGGAAGACAAGACTAGTGAAAAGAAGGGGAGAGAAGGAGAAAGAAGACGTGAGAGAGATTAAAGAAGTACTGGATAGATCAAAGAAGAAGATGTGTAAGAGGCAACTGCCACCCCTAGTCCCAGTCAGAAAATTCAAAGATAAGGAAGAGACTGCTCTAAATGGTAATACTGAAAGAGAAGGTTGTGGGTTTTTTTCCAGTTTTTTGAGCTTCCTCATTCCCTGTGCTGCCTGCTTGTGTTGTTGGCTTAGAGACTGGTGCAAGCAACAGGATGATCACTTGCTGCTGTTGTGTCTCAGTCCACCACTAGTGGGGAGGAAGACAAACGGAGAGAGAAAAGGTGAGACACAGCAGCAGTAACTAGGCAGGCCTGAAATCAACATTTACTTCTAGGCAAGGCCCTCCCATCCACTTTTCTAAAAAGGAAATATTTCTCATTTAGCTTTCTCATTTTCTCAGCCATTGTTTCTGCTCCTTCTGAGCACCTAACAAAACAAGCAGCCAGCCTCCTCCTCCTACAATTCATGAGCTCTCTCACCTGCTGCTACTACACAGCTGGGGCATGCATGCAACCTTACTGTCTTCTCCTCTGTTGCCCCTTTACTCACTACCACTGAATCCTGAAGCAGTTGGGAAGTGGGGAGAAGAGGAAGCAAACTCCTGGACAGTTTACTGCAAGTCTAGTTTAGAAGGTACCTGCAGCTTTTACAGCCAACACACAGGCCGTTAAACTCTGTAACCCTGTTGTCAGTCTCACATATCAAACTTCATTCATTGGCTGAACTCAAAGACAAGACAGGGTTGTTTTTGCAAAATAGTTAATCAGAAAAGAGATTCTGCATTTTCCCCATAATTCCAGTTGCACAAGGACTAGACATCTCCTATATGTGTGTGTCTAAGTGAGTGAAAGGTTGGAATTTGTGCTAGATTGCCCAAACAGGTAGAGGTAAAAATGCCTAGAATCAGGATAAAATCCATGCAAAGCAGGGATATGGCAACTGAAGCCATGAGTCCTTCTAATCTGGTAGTCTCCTTTGACTATCTGTGGGTCTCTTCATCCCCAGACAGAAGTCTTTGCAAGCCTTTCTACCCAGGATCCTTTAAGCTTATGCACCAAAAAGCAGGACCGGTCCTTCCTTGAGGCAAAAAGACAAGAAGACATTCCTCTCCCATTACACTTATGTAATGGGACCAAATTAGCAGCTGACACTGGCAATGGGAATGCATCTTCCAGTGCATCTGGGCTTGCTTTGGAAGTGTAGAGTAGGCCATGTGGCATACAAGCTTGTGCACTTCAGCTTTGCAGTGCTGCTAGCAGCTGGTGGCCAATGTTAAAAAAAAAAAAGGCCCCACCACAGAATGAAGCAGCAATCTGCTACAAACTTAGCTATTTTCCTCCTGATATATGTGTAGTTTTGCTGTCACAGCTCTAACCTATGAGTTTCTGTGAGGCTTGAATATGTACTGTGGGAAGTATGAACATGGAATTCCTTGAAAAAAAATGGAATAAATTTGCTGTAGGAAGTTGTATCTTCACTATCAGCTTGTTTGACAACTAGTTAAAGCAAATTATATTCTTTTCGAAAGAGCCTTATTTGTTTCTATGATAGGGTTCAAGATGCAGCATGGTTGTGGCCACATATTTTGAAAGATACATGAAACAAACTGATTTCTTGATTAAGGGTATTTACCAGTTTGAAATCTCACACCACATGCCTGTACTTAAAATCTCACACCACATGCCTGTACTTAATTCTCATGGCACATAGCCATTAGATAAAAAGCATATTTGTAGCTCTTTAGTGACAGCCAGTGTCCAACTTGAGAAATCTGTTAACCATACTATCGTATTGCCTCCCTTTGTCAGGCTGTTCTGATGAGAACACAACCTTTAGGAGATGCTTTTGTCACTTTTTAAAAGGTACCACAAGATGTTTGTTCACCTAGCTTTGTCTCTTTAAGACAAAGACGTTTTGATAAACCTACTGCTTCTGTAAGAAGTTTTGTAATAAAACTGCAAAACCATTTTTATTAAGACCCTGCTGGCCTTGGTATGTGGCTCTAAATTTCTTGAGCATTTCTTCCAGAAACAAAGCTTCAATTTTATTTATTTGTTTGTTTGTTTGTTTGTTTAGCTATTTCACTTGATGAAAGTAGTTGGTGGTGCTGATGGGGTGTATTAGTTATATGACTCCCAGCACCAACATGGACAAATTTTGCTGGTTTAACTGACACTGTTTTTGCTTTCTTGACATTTCTCAGATCTTTTGCTCAACCAAAAACCTCTAAAAGCTTTTGCTTTTATACCAAGCTGAGGAGGAGGAAACAGACTTTATTCATATTCCTGTACTCTAATGTACCCAAAACAACTTAATTTTTAAAGTAATCATAAAGGGCACATAAGCAATTTGTTAAATACAACAATATGAAAGAAACTGACACATGAAAAGGCTTTTGAAAGAAAAATGTTTTCTGTTTTTGACTCCACTCCCTCCAGGTTAAGGTGGCGAGGGCTGACAGATCTTAATCAAGAAATTATTCCATGTAAATGGCAGTGCCAAAAAAATTTGATTGTGTCAAATGTAACTTGGGGGAAAATGCACATCACCAAAACTTTTTTGTAGCTATGACACAATGCAAGCTAGTAGGAAACATGTACAGATGGGACTTATGGTGTAAGCTTAAATATAAGTGAATTAGGCGCACTGAACATAAGCAGACTTTTGGGCAAATAGGCAGAAGAGACTCAAGTGGAATGTGCCTCATGCAGTCACAGCCATGAAATTGCAAGCCAATTACATGCTATGCTCATAAAGAAAATAGTATGTGTACTTGCACTGGAACAGGACTCTTCCTACTGGTTTTAGACATCATCACTAATATTAATGCTTAATTGGTTTAGGAAGGAACAGTCGGAGACTTGCGCTCTGGGCCCATGTGAGACAGATCAGAAGGATGAGGGCAAAGGCACAAGGGGGGAGGTTTAAGATTTGGCAGGTCTTTGTCTCAGTGGAGATACAAGTATGTTAGGAGCTCATTCTCATATGTCCAAAAGGCATTATGCAGAGCTCCAAGGTGGAGCTGTTTACCAATACCATGATCTCTCCCCAGATGCAGTTGCTACTGCAGCTAATTAAGAGAACAATTAAGACTAAGGCAATCAGTCAAGTATACAGATCTGAGTCATTTTCACTACTCTCTGATGCTGTGCTGGCTCCCGGAGGGCTAAACCTTATTCACTCATTCAGAAAATGACAGGAAGAAGCTATTAAATATCTGAAAACCATAAAAAGACAATAATCCTGTTCTTGAGCTAAGCCACACACTAGAGACCAATGCCAGGCAACTTAAGAAACTTGTCCAGCTCCCTGAATTCACATGTGCTTACAAATAAGAAAATTAATCAAAAGCAGTTCAGATCAAAATTTAATTAAAAAAGAAAAAGGGGGGAGGAGGGAGATTGTGGATGACTTCCCAAGATCTCTCTGTTTCTTCATGTTTGTGACTGATCAATATTATGTGTTATCAGTTCAGTGAATGACAAATTCCACTGGGCATCTTTAAAGAGGAAGTAACAGATTAAATATTGAGCTAAACAATTTAATCTCCACTTTAAAAGGTTTTCGGATATTTGTAAAAGTAAATCCTATTAGTGTAGAGACATCTCCAGGAGCTGGAGCTGGAGGCTCATCATCCAAGGATTTGTAAACACCAGGGGAGAGCCTACCATGAACTATAAATTTATTTCTTTTGTACAGGGACTGATACAGAGAGAGGAAGCAGTTACACAAAAACAGTAAAGGAGAAATGGCTTTTGTAATACTTCTTTGAAGACTTCTGAATCAGACCTGTAGACAGGCATCCACAAATAATAATAGAAAGGTTTGAGCTCATTTTTACACACAGCCACACATGTTCATCCCTGTCATAATTAGAAATAGCATAAAAGTGTGTATGCACACACACACGTACATTCATGTGCACCTGCCTATATATGTGCCTAAATTCAACTGTTAGTCTCAACTAGAATAGAATCAGTTTACAAGAGTGTTGCTGTACCTAGTTCCCACTGATTCAATGGATCTACTCTAGTTGGGACTAACAATTGGATTTAGGCATACAAGCACATTTAATCTATTTCTTGAAATGTATTAAGCACACAGAAAGTGGCTATCCATCTCAAGATACTCCCCATCCATCTCAAGAGGCATATCCATCAAGTTCAACCAGGCTCAGTGAGAATCACCTTCATATATCATGATACTTCTTCCTCCCTCAGACAGATTCCCCATTAGTGGGAAGCTCTTTGCATGAACTAGAGTAGGGTTGCCTGTTCAGAATTTTCCCAGGCCTTGAGTTTTCAGAGCCAAAATCCGAGACCTAGAGGCAACACCTGGTGATGTCACTAAGATTTACACATTAAGCACCGTTCTTCACCTGCTTGGGGAGACATGATAAAGAATATTTACTCTAGCCTACTTGCTTCTACCTGGAAGATGGATGAACAACAGAGCAGAAGATGAACTCTAGCACCACAACAACAGGGTGAGAAGGAGAAAGCTAAGTTAATATGTAGATCCTCTCAACAGTCATTGAAAATTGCAGCCAAAAAAAAAAACAATTAAGCTTTGCAAACTGTAGAAAATTGTGGTACTACTGAAAGGGTTAAGTTGAAGAAGCTAATGCTAAGGTAGAAAAATATAGAAAAATAAGGTGAGCAGATGCGCCCTTTATCTTATCAAGAGGCTTAGGTATGTGCTTAGCAGTGCCGGGAACCTAGGGAGTTTTGATGTTGGAGAAATACTCCCTTGGTACCAAAATACATCATTTTTGAAAGATGTAACCCAGGTCTGCCTGACCTGTAAACACTTCATATATGGTCATATGTAATCATTTCCTGTAACCTGTTTACAAGAGGGTATAAAAAGAGAGCTAATACCTGGATCGGGGCTCTCAGGCTTTGGAAATCATTCCACTGAGATCCCTGCAGAAAAATAAACTTTTATTTTTGCTTTCTAATCTGGTGGTCTCAATTCTTGGCGAGCTACTTCAATTTGGGGGCTCGTCCGGGATATTGAGGGGCGTTTTGCCCACTTAGGCGGACGCCAGGGCGTCGGGGCCGTCGCCTCTTTCCGACGCGACCCAGGGCGCCCCTGACTTGCTTTTGTCAGAAGGATTGACTCGGAGTGAGGCGGCGGCTCTGGCGGTGGTGATCCAGCCCAGGGACCCGAAGACGGAGCAGAAAGCAGAACCCTCCCACGACTGTTGGTGAGTGCCCTCCCTGCAACTTCAGGGAGAAGAGGGGCCTGATCAACCCCTTACGTCTTGCCTTAGTACCCCACTGTTGTGGGTGAAACCGCGAGGCTTTTTGGAGGTGGAAAAAGAGGTGGGAGGTAGTTTGTTGGCGTGAATGTGGTGTGAAAGGAGGGGCGCAAGGTGTCGCAGTTCCCATTGCATACCGTTGAGAGTCCGGGTGCGTGGGTCGGCACAGAGAGAGTGGTGTCTGTCCCCTTCGTGTTGGCGCGTGAGACCCCTTACTCACGCGCCAAATCCCTTTCTCCTAGTGTGTCTTGTCCACGTTGGGAGGAAATGGGTGGGGGGCAAAGCCGGCAAACCCCTTTAGGTTGTATGTTAAAGAATTTCAAGAAAGGATTCAGTGGGGACTATGGGGACCCCCGATGACGCCAGGGCGTTTACGGAATTTATGTGAAGTGGAGTGGCCTTCTTTCAAGGTGGGGTGGCCTCCGGAAGGGAGCTTAGAACCCGCTCGAATCAAGGCAGTGTATTCAGTAGTGGTGGGTGAGCCTGGCCATCCTGATCAGTATCCATACATAGATTCATGGGACACAGTGGTTATAGAGAACCCCTCTTGGTTGCAGAAGTGTCAGGAACAAATTTGTAAGGCTATGGTGCTGAGGCAGGACAGGGCCAGACGAAAGCTTGGAAAAGCCCAGATTTTGCCTGATTCAGCTCCAGAAGAGCCCACTGCCCCCCTCCACCGTATGTGGTGATGCAGCCAGCCCCGCCACCACTGGCTTTGGAAGTACCACCGCCTGCTCCACTGCCACCAGTACCTCAGGCAGCCTCACAACAAGAGGGAGTGGCTGGGGGACTGGCGGATTTGGCCCCAGTTACCCATGAAGAGGAAATGACAGAGGAGTTGCCAGGTTCCAGTTTGGCTGTCCAGAATAAGATGACACTCAGACCCAAACCCGAACAGACTGGACCAAAAGAAAAATCCAAGAGTAAGCAGGTCAAGAGTAAACAGACAAAACCCCAGAAGGAAGTAGAAGAAGTAGATGATTCGGATGAGGAAAGTGGAGATGTGATTGCACCATTGCGACAAATCAGTCAATTGGTGCCAGATCCCACCCAAGAGGGTGGTTATCGGCGAGTCCCGAGTTACCAATATACTCCCTTCACCACGTCTGACCTCCTTAATTGGAAGACCCATTATGCTACTTACACAGATAAGCCACAAGAAGTAATTGAACTTTGTTCCAGTATTATGGCCTCACATGTCCCCAATTGGCAAGATTGTCAGCAGTTGCTCCTGACTTTGTTCACTACTGAAGAGCGGAGGAGAATAATTCAGCATGCAGAACGGATAGCTAGAGACAGGGCACCTCCTGGAGAGGCGAACCCTGAGCAGTGGATGAGAGGTAGGGTCCCCTTGGCGGACCCAGGATGGGACCCAAACCTCCCAGCACAGTTGGCTATGCTCACTGATTATCAAGCTCTACTAGTGGAAGCTATGAGAGAAGGAATGAAGAGGCCTGTTAATATGTCCAAAGTAT
>CAOKZL010005300.1:0-12171 GCA_948472985.1 Iguana delicatissima | reverse complement strand
GTTGTGTTATAACCTGAAACTGAAATTTGAGTTGTAGGGGTTACCATTACATATACAGAATACTCAACATCATGAGGTCAGAGTATTTTTAGTGCAGCAATATGTGGTGAATTTAAAGGGGGGGATATTTTTGCAAGGCATTTTAAGACCCTTTTTAACCTTTGGGGAGGCACAAAAGACAGTGCCCAAGCCTGACAAATATGGTGATGTCACACATGGGAGGAACCACAGAACACTGCCTTTTATCTCTGCCAACTCATTTATTTCAAAATACCAATAACCTGAGTTCCATGAAAAAAAGGGGGGCAAGCAAACACCAGCCTTACTTTATATGGTTCCTTTTGGCAAAGCGAGAATGAAAGGTTTCAGCCAAAAAAAACCCAGCTCGCCCATACCAGAATCTTTTTTTTGCTTGTTGTTATACTACATCCTTCCTTTTCTCTTTTCAAGGAATCTAAGGTGGCATACTTGATACTCATGAAGGCACCAACAACAACAGGGGAAAAACAGATGGATTCGAGAAATAAAGGTGTTCGGGGGAAAGGGTGACATCCCCTCCCCAGAAGGGAGACTGACCTTGGTTTAGGGCATTTAGGAAAGGAAGGTGATGGGGGGGGAGTAGGACGGTGAAGGTGGAATAAGTTAGGAAATTGAAAAAATTAAAAAGGGGTGGGGGAAATCTTTCCTTTATCTCAGTCCTGTTGCAAAAGGGTAAGTGTGATCTTTGAAAATAATTAGAAGGAGAGATAAAAAGGGTTTAAATTTTAAAAATGGTACCCTCTGATGCCCCGCATAGGCACACATTTAGTTTTTAGGCTGTTGTTTGAAGCTCTAGGGCCTTTTCCCCAAAAGGGGGGCTGTGCCATTATGGGAACAGGATGGACTGTTGGTTGGTTGTTTTCCCGGGCACAACATACTGCTGGCCTGCTCCTATCCCCATGCATCGTGATGGAATTTGCAAAAAACCCATTTAGTGCTGATGAGGCATGCTTCCATACCCACCTGTCCACAGAAGGGAGGAAGACAATGGCTATTTCCTTCCTCAGCACAACCTAAATGCCCGGCGCCCAAGGAAAAGGATGGCCATCGTTTCCCCTTCTACAGACAGCCAGTCATGCAGAGGGGAGCATTCCTGCCCGCTCCTTCTCTCTGCCAGGACTGTATGGGACAACTTCAAAGCTCCCCCGCTTGCAGCAATGGCCAAGGACTTGCTGCTCCTTTCCAGATTCCAGATATAGAGGTAGACCTCAGGACCAGTACACTGGAGACAGAGGGAAAAGTTTTTGGGTTTCCCTTTAAGGAGGCTTTAAAGTCTGGCCATCTATCTCTCCCATTTCCAGTTGGCTCCACTCCAGTGTAACAAAAAGCCAGCAGTGAAGGGAAACTAAAAAGGAAACACAGGTGGCTCTTATGCCCCTTAGACCATTATGTCACTTGCAGCAAGGCAGTTAGTAAAGGGGTAGAATCCCAAATCAACCCGGCCCAGAAAAAAAACTCCCTATGAATTGATACTGAGACTTGCAAAAGCCCCCAAATGCCATGCTTCCTTTGGAAAAGGGCATGTATGATGCAGGGAAAAAAGAATCAAAGTTAACTATTTTTTTACCATCACTATTCAGCTGCCAAAAAAGCTCCCTTTCCCAAATTCTGGATTGCCATGTTATCAGTTAGTTTTATCTAAATTCCCCAACCCAAATTTTTCAATCTAGATTTTATCCAAATTTCCACAGTCCAACTTTCATGGGGTAAACACAAGGAAGATGCCCATTTCCACAATGAGCTGGCCCAGAAACCTGTCTCCAGGACATAGCAATGGCCCACGCATGATATTATAAGAGCTTATCATGGCATCACAAGGATCCAGTCCCTGGTCTCAGGTTTAGGGAGGCAGGACGTTAAGAGATATGGAGAACAAAACATAGGAGGAGAGGTTGAAGGAGCTGGGTACATTCAGTATGGTGATGAGATGACTGAGAGGTGCCATGATCGGACTCTCTAAATACCCCAAGGGTTGCCACAAAGACAAGGATGCAGGCTTATTCTCTGCTGCCTTGTAGAACTAAGTCTAATGCTTATTTTGATTAAACATTAGAAGCAACTTCTTGGCAGTGAGGGTGGTTCAGCAATGGAACCAATTGCCTAGGGAGGCAGTGGGTCTCCTTCTCTGGATGTCTTCCTAGAGGCTGGACAGCTACCTGCTGGAACTGCTCTAGCTGGAGATCCTGTATTCAGCAGGGGTTGGACCAAAACCTGAGACCAGGGACTGGATCCTTGTGATGCCCCTAATCTATAAGCTCTTATAATATCATGCGTGGGCCATTGCTATGTCCTGGAGACAGGTTTCTGGGCCAGCTGATTGTGGAAATGGGCATCTTCCTTGTGTTTACCCCAGCTGAAAGTTGGACTGTGGAAATTTGGATAAAATCTAGATTGAAAAATTTGGGTTGGGGAATTTAGATAAAACTAACTGATAACATGGCAATCCAGAATTTGGGAAAGGGAGCTTTTTTGGCAGCTGAATAGTGATGGTAAAATGCAACGAGTAGCTGTAAGGGCTCCTTAGATTCTTGTTTCCTGCATCATACATGTCCTTTCCTACAGGAAGCATGGCATTACCCTGCAGTTGGGCTTTTGCAAGTCTCAGTATCAATTCATAGGGAGTTTTGTTCTGGGCCAGTGTCACTAGGGATTCTACCCCTTTGACCAACTGCCTTGCTGCAAGTGACATAATAGGTCTAAGGGCATCAAGTAGCCACCTGCTGCTTCCTTAATCTCCTCCCTTCACTGCTGGCTTTTTGTTACACTCGGCCAGTGGAGCCAACTGGAAATGGGAGAGATAGATGGCCAGACTTTAAAGCCTCCTTAGAATTTGAAACCAAAACTTTTGCCTCTGTCTCCAGTGCTACTGGTCCTGAGGTCTACCTCTATATCTGGACATCTGGGAAGGAGCAGCAAGTCCTTGGCCATTGCTGCAAGACTGGAGCTCTTGCAAGTTGTCCCATTACAGTCCTGGCAGAGAACGGAGCGTGGCAGGAATGCTCCCCTCTGCATGAGACTGGCTGTCTGTAGAAGGGGACGCGATGGCTGATGCCTCTTCCTTCTGCAGTGCAGCCGGGCACTTCCCAGGTTGTGCTGAGGAAGGAAACGTAGCCATTGTGCTTCCTGCCCTTCTGTAGGACAGGTAGGTATGGAAGCATTGCACTATCATAGGCACTAAATGGATTTTTAGCAAATACTCCATGAGCACGATGATGGCACGGATGGCACAGGTGAGCAGTGATGTTGTGCGGAATCACAACCAACCAACAGAACCATCCTGTTCCCATAATGGCACAGCCCCGTTGTGCGGAAATGGCCCTAGAGACTTCAAACAACAGCCTAAAAATGAAATGTGTGCCTATGCGGGGCATCAGAGGGTCACCATTTTTAATTAACCTTTTCATCTCTCCTTCTAATTATTTTCAAAGATCACACTTACCCTTTTGCAACAGGACTGAGATAAAGGAAGGAGTTTCTTCTCCCCCACCCTTCCAATTTCTTCATTTTTAGGCCATCCTAACTTAGTTCCACCTTCACCGTCCTCACTCCCCGCCCATCACTCTCAATTTCCTAAGTGCCCTCAACCAAGGTCAGTCTACCCTTCTGGGGAGGCAGGTGCCACTACCTCCCCAGAACACCTTTATCTCTCTAATTGATCTGTCCTTTTCACTCTGTTGTTGTTAGGTGCCTTCATGAGTATCAAGTATGCCACCTTAGATTCCTTGAAAAGAGAAAAGGAAGGATGTAGATATAACAACAAGCAAAAAACAGATATCTGAGTATGGGCGAGCTGGGTTTCTGTGGCTGAAAGCTTTTCATTCTCTGATCATGCCAAAAGGACACTATATAAAGTAAGGCTGTGTTCTGCTTGCCTCCCGATCACTTTCATGGAACTCAGGTTATTGGTATTTTGAAATAAATGAGTTGGCAGAGATGCAGCAACGGCAGTGTTCATGTGGTTCCTCCCATGTGTGACATCACCATCATTTGTCAGGCTTGGGCACTGTCTTCTGTGCCTCCCCAAAGGTTCCGAGGCTCTATACAATGCCTTGCAAAAATATTCACCCCCTTTAACTTCACCACATATTGCTGCACTAAGATGCTCTAGACCTTCATGATGTTGAGTATTCTGTATATGTCAAGCTGTAACCATAGGACTCAAATTTCAGTTTCAGGTTATAACACAACAAAATGTGGAAAAGTCAGAGTTGGATGGTGTGAATGAACACTTCTGAAAGGCACTATTGTGGCATTTGATATATGAGTGTGTGTGCATGTATGTGTGCCTTTGCAAAGTTACCTGTTGACCCATCCTGATCTCATGGATTTTTCATAGGGTTTTCTTAGGCCAGGGATACTCAAAGGTTTTTTGCCATTGCCTTCCTTTGAAATATATAGAAAGGAAATGGCAATATCCTCTAGCGATGTGTGTGTGATGCTTTGAAATGTCTTATACTGGGGCACCACAACCAATTTATTAGGTGAGAGCCAGAACTTCCAAGTTAACTATTTCTGGAATGGTACCTGTGCCTCGTGCAGGCCAGCTATACATTCAGAACTGAGGAATCCCCATGAATGGATGAGATGGATGCTAAGAGAAGATTAATCTAGTTTTGCTTGTCACTGAAGTGTGCCTCTGGACAAGCCAGGTGTGTACAAAAGGGACAGCCTTCATGTGAACTAGGAAGAAGCTGGACTGTCATCACAAGGATGGCAGAGCACCTTTTAAACTGAACTCTAGTGGAAAGACAAGAGCAGCTGAGAAGTAGTCAGTTCAGGTTAATTCTATCATCCATAAATGATGAGATGCAAATATGTGGTCAGAGCAGAGACTTTTTCATCCATTTGGACTAGCTCAAGAACACATGTAGGAACATAACCGGGACAGTGTTATCCAAAAAGAAAAAAAAATCCAAGGTGTGTTTGTATTATACAGTTACAGCAGTTTCTTTCCACTTTTGACTCTTCATCCTAAGGAATCCGTATTTTGGGCTTGGTGCAGTGCCTAGAATTCTCCTAATGCAGTGGTTCTCAACCTGTGGGTCCCCAGATGTTTGTAGACTTCAGCTCCCAGAAGCCCCAGCCACTATAGTCAATGCTCAGGGCTTCTGGAGCTGAAGTCCAAAAACATCTGGGGGCACCCACAGGTTGAGAACCACTGCTCTAATGTGTTTCCCCAAACTCCAGCATTATATCACCCTAGTGAACTAGTCCTTCACCAAACTGTTATCCCAGGATTCTATAGGAGGAACCCATGACACTTAAAATGCGATCAAACTGCTATAACACTATTGTGTAGATGCTCTCCTAGAAGCTGGTTTTTTATGTAGACTTGCTTGGATAAGTACGCTTTAGTGAATCCAGCATGAGTGATTTTCCACCGGATACAACAAGGAATGTGCTGGTGCTGGCTAAGGCATTTTGCTGCATGCTGCTGAGCTCAATTGGCTTCTCTTCCTGTTGGAACAGTTCTGTAAAGAACCTTGTCCTTCTATTAAAACATCAGTTTATACCTTTCTGCTGCTCCCCCAGGCTTCCAGAAGTCTGTACCCTAACGTGCATAGCACAGCTGACCTTTTGCATGAAAATTATTTGCCAAAAGAAAGCATAGGGTTGGGAGCAGAGAGGATTTAAATGGCCAAAAGTTCTATTATATAGACACAGTGTACAGCGTGTCTTTTAAAAGTGTGTAAGCACCAACCAAATTTGAGCAGAGGAGATCATAAAGACTTCTGCATTCTTAATATACAGCGTACAGAAAATTATATGGATGTCTGTACCATTAAACAGCTAGCTTGTTGCAGGTGCAGCTAGCTAGAGGGATCAACTGCTATGAAAAGCAAAGCATTCATGTTTCTTTTCTGGCTAAAAAGAAAGTGAAGCATGTATACAAGTGAGATTTGTGTGTGTGTCACTTAAAAATAATCGGCTGCCCTCTGTATAGTTTATCAGTGATACTATAATGAACATTGTCCTGAACACCCATAACATTATTATTTGGAAACTTTGGTTTTGGGGTATAGGTTTGCCAGCATTTTACCAGTCCTTGGTTCTTGGGTCTTCAATGGGAGCTTCGTCTCCTGATGATTATGCTTCATGCTTGTATGGTCAAATAGAACTGAGTCCAGAATATGTATAGCTTTCATTTAGAATGGCATGTTAGATGACCTTCAGTTTTCTTCTTTGACTTTAATTTCGTATCTTCCTCATTGTGTTTTAACATTTTCTACTACTTTTATTGAAACAGCAGCAGCAGCAGCTAAAATCCATTCTGTGGTGATACCATCACACTAGCATTTGAAACGTCACTTGTTTGTC
This sequence comes from Iguana delicatissima, assembly GCA_948472985.1. NCBI lineage: Eukaryota > Metazoa > Chordata > Lepidosauria > Squamata > Iguanidae > Iguana > Iguana delicatissima. Next base: position 5,814 of record CAOKZL010005300.1, on the reverse strand, counting down.
ATCTGATGAAAGACTGATGGCATGACAATCACAGTAGAAAACACACACTGTGACCACAGCAATGTCACATTCTTTTCCCTGCATGCTTTTTCCATTTATCTTTTGACAGATAAAAACACTTCAAAAGCAAGTGTGATGTATTTTTGAAACTTTTGGTAGGTTTCTGGATGGATTTTGGAATTTGTTGTTCTTCTCTGTATGACCAACATGGCTACCCTGAAACATTACCTTTACTATTGTCCCTTTGTAAAGATTTCTTCTTAGTGCTCTCTGTAGGTGGTCATTCAGTGGAGAAATAAATATGTGGAGGATGAAGGAAGTTGAGTTTGCATTGATTAGCTCTGCCTATATGCAACCAGTCTCATTTCCACACAGACTATGTCTGTCCTTCCAGATGTGTATATTAGGATCTTATATAGAAACCATACTCCCATTTTGGAGTGGAGGGGGTAAGAGTCCAGACTATATATAGTTCAGGTGTTCACGCATAGGACGCTTACAAATGAGTGTTTGAACATGCAAAAGTCAGGGATGGGGCCCATAGCTGAGATCCAGTTTCCCCACCACATGTTCATTTCTACACTTAATGACTAGCTGCAAGTACTCTAGTTAAATTTACAAAACCATCTGGTCACTTCAATAACTCGCCTTGAGCAATCTTGCTTTTTTTTTAATCAGTTCCTAAATTACTTCCTTACTGTTTACAAGCATTTGTTTGAGAATGCTATTAAGTTTGTATTAAATTTTCGTTAAAAGGAAATCCCCACATTTCAATATCTTGAGTTTGCTTTGTAAGATCCATGTTTAGGCTGGCTGGCTGGTGTGGCTGGCTTTCTTGCTTGCTCTGTCTGTCTGTCTGTCTGTCTGTCTGTCTTTCTTTCTTTCTTTCTTTCTTTCTTTCTTTCTTCTTTCTTTCTTTCTTTCTTTCTTTCTTTCTTTCTTCTGTATGTGAACGAAATGTGATTTGACTTAGTTTTTCCTTCCTTGCATAAGGGAAAAGTTGGCTAATTATTTATATATCTATTTTGTTGGGGGACATGCATTGGAATGTGGATATGGCTGTTGAAAATGAGGAATGTTGAAATCAAATCCAGACTTGGGAAAATGACTCCTTGCTGCCTCCGAAGACTCTTAACCTTGACAGCTGGAGTCTGTGCAGGTTTTATGATCATATTTACCCAGTTTGAAGTTTGCTGCAAAATTAAAAATCTGCATTTTCAGGGTAGACATTTCAGGTCTTTACTGTCTCAACAGGCAATGCATGAACAGACATTCCTCTCCACTGCCAGTCCTGCCATGGCAGCATTTAAAGACAAGGAGAAAGAGATGCCTAGTCTAAATAGATGGATGTTCCTGATTATTAGGAAAAACAATGTGGATAGAGTTAATTGGATCCTGGCTCATGCATAGTATAGTTGAGATATAACCAAGAGACATAGGCCCCTCCCTAAACTGCAAACCCCAGGATTCCATAGGATCTTGAAGTGGAATAATACCGCTATAACAGGCTAGTGCAGAAATGGCCAAATTCTTTGTCTGTAGCAATTGTGATGAATTCAGAGGAAGAAGGAATTCCTATCAGGGAGCTGGGCATTCCGTTAGCACTGGCAAGCCTGAATCTGGATTGATCTTAAGGACATCCAACAATAGTAAACTTAGAAAGGCGCTTGAAATTTGAAAATCTTCTTTTAAGAAGTGATCAACTATAGCTTCAATCCCCCCTCCACCACCAGTTTTATTACATTTTGAAGTAAATCTTTGCTGCTTCTCAACGTTACAAACATGTTACGTTTTAGTAATGTTAAAAATCTGAATGCTGGAAGCCATGCTAGGGATACAAAACACACCCTTTTCTCATTCACACCACAGTACAAGGCAGCAGCATAAGCCAGCATTTGAGTCATGTGATATTCCTCCACCACAACCTAGCGAGGCTAAATCCCTACAACTGTAAAAGGAACTAACAGTTGTAGCTACACCACAAAAGGGGCGAAGTTAACCTTGTTAATTTACAGTTACATTCTTATATAAATTCTTAGTAAGAAGCAGCTTGTAACTCATTACTTCTAGGTTTTGAGCTATTTATACTAGTTCAGACTATTTGTCTCCTAGTCCAGTGTTGTATGTGCTAACTAGCAGCAGCAACAGCTCTCAGGAGTTATAGGCAGAGATCTTTCTCATCAAGTGCTACCAGATCCTTTTAAAAAATTGAACGTAGCTGAGATCAGACCTTGAACTTCCTCCATACGAAGCATGCATTCCACCATCCCTGCTGGTAGTCACTAATTTTTCTCTAAGCCCATAGGGCAGGGGGACACAACCTGCAGTCCTAGAAGATCCTCTGAATGGATTACCTTTTCCACCCACCCCTACCAAATCCCTGAATTGATTTCACGCACCTATTTCACTACTCTCCTTGACTACTCCAGTTCACTGCTGCTATCAGGAAAGAAAGATCACAAGAAGGCCTGCTAGGCAAAGACAAGATTTTCCATGTTCATGCATTCCTTCATTTCACAGATGCAAACCAGGACATGTGTGGCCAAACAACATCAGAATGTGGTCAAGATGGTAAAAAGTTATTAATAAGGAAGAACACATGAGCTAGGAAAGGCTGCAGCAGTCTGCTTTGGCAAGATTCTGTCCACTCTTCTCCTCTGATCCCTGTTGAGTTAATTGAATGCAAACTACTTCTGAATCTTGACTTTGGTTTGTAGTAATTGAAGAAAGGTGAGGGCAAAGGGGAAAGTGGGGAAAAGGGAAAGTGGGAGGAGAGGAAAGAAACTGGGGCCTTTTAAAAGCAGCTGGAAAAGTGGGACCACAGAGGATTAATCTGGACTATCCCTGACAAATTGGGACAGCTGGAGGATTTGCATGTTTCCCCCTCCAAGCTTACTTTTCCCCTGCTGTTTGTAAACTCTGGTTTCCTTTTATTGCTATGTCTAGTGACTTTGTTCTGTTGCATTGTGGCATTTTATGGCTCTTGTGTGCCACTGTCTTGGGATGAAGAATGAGTGCTATAGGATAAATTTATAAATAAGCTGTTGGATTCCAAATTCAGTGCTTTTTATGGAAGTCACAGAAGCATACTGGTCTTGTGAAGATGGCTTGGTTTGAATTATTATTCATGGTTGGGCCATTTTCTTCTCATATCGATGGCATGTCATATAAAGTTCTAACATTCCTGGTCTACTCATATTAAAGTAAGAATAGATTCATATTTGCAATGTGTCACTGAGGCTTTCTTGTCTGGGATGAGGGCACAATCAAGACTATTGTTTCTTTCCAATGACAGAAATGTCAAAAATGCCTTAGGAAACATTCTTGGGCATACTGAAGCCACTGGAAGTTGTTCAGCATGTCATGATTTCACTATTTTTTAAGTCTTCATAAAAACAGTTGAAAGTGGATTATCATTCCTTGGAAAGCTAGTTTATCTGGCTGATTGTTAGTCTCTGACCTGGTTTTCATTGTGAATCTGGAAAAGGAGAACTATGGCAGTGAAAAGAAAAAAAAAATCATGGTAGTTGTGGCAACCAGCACAGAGGAAATGAGAGTCAGAGCTGAACCGCAGGAAGTTATCAGACAGGCGTCTCAAAGCCAGGAAAGATGATGAGTTCTTCCAGGCTATACATATATACTTTTTCCAGCCCACCCCTCACCTTATTCATGGAATTTTGTGGAGGTCCAGATATTCTCATCTTCCTCCTGGAATCCATGTGCTGTGTGAGGGCATCTTCCCTTTCTTTCTTTCTTTCTTTCTTTCTTTCTTTCTTTCTTTCTTTCTTTCTTTCTTTTCACTGATAATTTGTTAGAGAATTTACAGAAGGAAAAGATGGATCAGCAGCAATACAAGCCCATCTTTTGGAAGCATCTTGCGTTTCAGGGATGTGGAATGTGTGGCTCTCCAGGTGGTGTTAGACTACAATATCATTCAGCTGTAGCCAGAACAGCCATCGATGATGAATGAAGGAAGTTATAGAGACGTCTGCAGGAACAGGTTTCCCACCCCATATGTATTGGTCAGGCCAAGTACCAGCCCGGACAGGAAGATCTTTAGAGACCTTCTTGTAGTAGAGGGCCATTGGACAACTTGGCCAGGTAGAGATAGTACAGCGCTTGGAAACTACTTACAGCATGGTGATGGTCCAGACTGGTGGCATCCTACATGAGACTTCTGTATGCATGGTATTGGGTATGGGTTCTAAGCTTGCCTGGTCCAGGCAAGAACTCAAGTGTGGAGAGGCGATGCCCGAAGAGATGATATGGTGCCTCCCAGCCGAAGGGCTGCCTGGGCATGACAGATCGGGCGGGTATGTCGTGGGCGCACGCTTCAAACGGAGAGAATTTGGCCCTCGCACGAAACCGCAGCTGGACGAGTCCGGGAAGGGAGGGAGTCAGCCGGTTTCGCCCAACTCCTCCAGTTTGCATTCCGCGCAGCCTGGACCAGGTTCAAGACATCCCAGGGAACCCAAGCCGGAGCAGCTGCCCTTGTGGGACGCTTCATGGCCGATGGCTGCTACTCGGGAGGTGAGCGACGGCGGTGGGCCTGGTTCTGGTACTGTTTCTGCCCCTTCTGGGAGGTGGCAGGATTGGCCCCCAGTTCCAAGAAAAGCCCCCGCTTGATTTTGAAGAGCAGGTGGTTTTGGAAAATACTTTGAAAAACAAAGCACCATGAACCCCGAAAGAAAGATTTCATCCACATCAAAGGCAAGAAGAGGGCGGAGGTGGCAACTGTCAGAGAGGTGAGGGGGCTAAGACCCCTGGGAAAATTTGGATGGCCACATCCCTTGCTGCAGCACTCTCTTGCAAAACTTGCCAGCCAAGATCATGCATCGGGCATGCAGCCACAGTGTTGCAGCTGGTGCTCCGTCTCTCAATCTGGCTCCCCAAACCCACCCTAAAATGGAGGCAGCATTATTGGAGGAATGGAGAACTTCAGTGCCGGAAAGCAAAGGAGATGAAGGATGACATTCAGCGCCCTCTTAAAATTAGCCATGGCACGAGGAGCAGAAGGAGGGACCCCCACATTGTCACAACACCTTGTGCTGAAACTTGCTAGCAGGGAGGGGCTCGACATGTCGCTTTCCATTTTACAGTACCATAGAAACTCAGTAGAGCTGCCCGGATTTTAGGGTGGGTTTCGGGGGTATTTGCAATCATGCCAACGGTGCCAGGATTGGAAATGTCCCTATTTTATGACCTGATCATTGCCTAACAAGATGCCAGCTCCGCTTTTATATGGCAAGGGGAGCATCATTCCACATGGGGCTGTGGGGAGAGCCAATTTTTGACCAACGTTTAGCTGTACTGTAGATAAATTCAAGAAATGTTAGCCATCTCTGTGCATTGCGCAGTTTCCAAAAAGAACCATCTTGGTTTTCTTTCCTCTCTCCCGGTGGTTTTCAGCCTCCATTTTGGGATGAGCGTCCTTGCGGCCACAACCTCTGGCCAAGTCGATGATCCCTTTGGCATCTTAAACGTGTATAAATTCCCACTGTGAAGCAGTTTTTTTTAAAAAAAATGCAGGATGTCCACATTCAGTCCAGGGTCTCAGAAGTGGAGTTTTACGTGTGGTGCCCTTGTGAGGAATGTGCATTGTTCAGGGATGCACATGAGCATTTGGTTGCATATTTGAGGACTTGGTTCAGTTGTGGAAAACTGCCATTTTGACACAAGCGTTCTGTACCACAAATTCAAGCACAATTCCCCATGTGAAAATGGACTCTGTGCAATACTGAAGTGGAATAGCTTCTCTGAAACATTTTCACTTAGCAATACGTAACTGAACGAAGGAGGAAGACATAACATAAC